>VDFB02370122.1:16656-122867 GCA_007258455.2 Sequoia sempervirens
AATTTATGTCTTAACCTAGGGTTCCTATGTATGGTTCTAATATCTTAACGTATTTCAAAGAGTAGGCAAGATATACAAGGTCTAATCACAAATTGTAGAACTATAATATTTATGAATTGCATAGACATAGGATTACTTGTTCTTCACTTTCTAGAAACCCTAGGTTGATGCGAAAGATTGAAATTTCACTCGCTAAACTCAATGAATGCAAAATGAGATAATTTCTAGGTCAAGTTGTAGCATTTATAGAAGAAATATTGGTAAAAATCTTGTAGCATTTTGTCATGTCCACCATCACTTCAAGTTCGCATGAGCTAGGAGCATCTGGCTATCCATTCAATGTACATGAGTCATTGATCTTTTGATGAGAGGAAATGATCTGATGATCAAGGTTGATTCAGTCAGTTTGAAAATATTTGACACACTTTAAAAATATTTGACCAATAAATTCATTCCACATTATATCACTTTACACATCATCTAGGAGAGTCTGCTAAGAAAAGACAACTTAAAAGGTTGTTGTCATGAAACAATCCATGTGGCAACTTTTTGCAACTCCATAACTTACTAAGGGACTCACTGTGAAGAGTTTGCAGATTCATGGAATTTGTATAAGATTGTGGGCCACATATTGACAATTAACTACCCCGCCCTTTGAAAGACTTGGCAAAGGTGAATGATAATCACACATGTTTATTTATTTTACAATTCCATGCTTGATAACCTAGTGCATTTTAAAGGGTCCACAAAACCATGGAAGTGCACTGAATGCTAGTTCAAGTGTTCATCTTTCCACAACTCCACAACCAACTTTATAACCTTTTTTAATTGCCCTACAAGCTCACAAAATCCTCTTAAAACATGACACTTTTCACCATTTCCATGCTTTTGTACCCAATACTCAACCTTGTAAATTTGCTCACTGATTTGTGGAACTATGTCAAAAGGACGCCATGTGGATCATATTTCCCTAGTCTACAACTGCCTTTTTCTTTAGTAACATACCCTTTTTCAGATTGGTGGAAACCACTAAAATGAAGACAAGTGTTAACCCTTCCATAGTTTTATGGCTATTCCTTTCCTTAATAAAATACTTCGTACAAATTAGTAGAAAAGGAATATAAAGTGGTGGGAACTATATTAAGCATAGGTTCACTTAAGTGATTTATTTTAGCACATGAAAAAAGTGTTTTAAGTGAGATCTAGGAAATATAAGGGGTCAAGGAATCTCACAAAATAAGGGAGACATAAGGTCATGACTTAGGGCACCTAAAAAGGTAACGAAAGTTTATAATGTGGGAGCCTAAATGGGTAGGGCTTTAAGGTTTTTTAGGCCTAAAAAATTAAGAAAAGCAACATTTTATGAAAACCCTAGCAAGGATAACAAAATTTTGTAGTCTTTGAGAGCAGTAAAGGGAAGAGATCCATAAAATATTGGAAATGCACCATCACATTGCACTTATTTCCACTTTCACTATAGTTGTCCATGTCAAAGTATCCTAGGGGAGGCTCAAATTTAGATATGTTTGAGTTTGATGCCACCACCTTTATTGTCATGTCTTCATCCTAATTCTGGTGAAATCTTGGTCTTCCTGATAATCCAAGGTCCTTGTTTAGAGTTTCAAGTCATATTTTTATTATACTTTCTTTAGAACTTTAGATAATTATCTTTGAAAGGGATGTTATCCTTGGTATTGAAGGGCCAATGTCTTGCATACTTTATCTCTTTCTTGCAGACTTCCACCTCATCTTTGATTAGCTTTATAAATATGGATTTGGAGATCTCCATAGTGAGAATTAGTTGCGTAGAAATGGTAAAGAAATGAGTCTTCTAAAAGACTAGTAAGAACTCTCATCTTGCCTTGATAATTTTCCTCAATTTTAGCTTTCCATAAAAACATAAATTTTCTATAGATAGTAGTAGACAAATTAAATTAACAAATAAATTAGCCTTTTCTATTTGTCCTAATAGAATTTTTTAAATCTTTATTTTCCCCAATTCTCCCTAGCCAAACAAATTAGAATATAACATAAACCAAATTTCTTTTGCAAAGAAGCAATCAAAGAAGATATGATTAACATTTTCAAGTTTCCTACATAATGTATAGAGTTCCATACTTGATGCAAAATTAGAGTAAGCTAGTTTTTTAATAACTAATCACAAAAACCCTAGTTGGCTTGTGTTCCAATGTTAAGAAAAGAAAAGCTAGATCCTGGATAATTCACTTATTCTAGATCTAGGATCACTTCTTCCACTTAACATCAATATGGTGTTTAGAGACACTGTTTAGGATTTTGACAACTCAAATCTAGGTTATTTTTTTTCCTAGGTCAAATTCCTTGCTAGAGTGGATTAGCAACAATGAACAATATCAAAGACAACATATGTAGACAAGTTGAGGCATATATGATGATTATGTAGATAGATTTTATATTCTCCTTTAGAATTGAAGTGTGCTCTAATTAGCTTGTAATGTGATCATGACTCTTATTTTATTAATTAATTACAAATTGAATGTCTTTAAATACTTTGACATGACAACATGCCACATAAAACATGTGTTATTTAGCTCATAATAACTAGTACAAAAGGATGGGAAAACTAAAATTTGAGTTTGATAATTGAAATTATGGTGTCACTCCTAGGCATGTTGGGATTGAACTAGGTCAATCTAGAGTAATGTGGAAATGAACCATGGTTATGAAGTGATACCTTCAAGGTCAAGGGTGAATGTACAAAAGTAAGTGCAAATAAAAGTAAAATCGGAATGAGAGTAAGTGATAATTTTGAGGTCAAGGGAAAATGTAGGAAAGTAAGTGTGAGCAAGGCTAAAATTAAAATTATTAGCAGACAAATGTAAGAAAATTGGTCTTAATATGGATGAAACAAATATGGATATTAATTGGGCCATTGGCCAAACCAAACACAAAAGTATATTGCTTATATTGATATGTTATTACATTAAGTCACTTTGACAAGGTGAACACAAACTAAATGGAAAATGGTATGGGTATACTAATTTCATGATGTAAAATACACTAATAACCAATTGTTTACTTATTTACAAAAAAGTCTAGTATCTAAATAGTGGTTTCATATAAAATACTAATAAAAACTTAAATTCCCAATCACTTTTTTTTGTATGGGATGATGAACATATGCTCTAAACTCTTAAAATACACTTCAAACTCTTTAGAATAAATATACGCCTTTCATATATAATAATTTGAATTCTTTTAATAAACATCTTTTCATTTTATTTCCTATATCTAACATTGAAAATAACAACTATTCCTATGGTTGTTGCATATCTTAAAACTAACATCTACCCTATTAAAATATATAATGAGTTCATACCTTTTGCACAACTCTTGCTGAAGGTTTTGCAAATGTGGTTGCAAGCTAAGTGGGCTTAACCTTGGGGAAAACTTTGTGGTTAAGCGTGCTTGAGCTGGAGTAGTACTGGGATGGGTAACCTCTTGGGAAGGCCCAGTGCTTCACCTCTGTGAGCATCACCTAGATGCAATAAGTGTTAAGTGGACCATTAATTATCATGAGAGATGGGTTCTTGTGAACCACTACTCATGAAACACTGGTCAATGAGTTTGGCTCATTAACTCTACACAATTGAAATATTATAGCAATATCACAATTTGACACGTTGTGGAAAATACCTCCTACTTATTGAGTTCATACTAGTTAAAAGTACTTTCCTATTCTAAGAACAATAATTTTTAAAGCCCATAACAAAAAAAACACCCAATGGGGTAAGGGAAAGGGACCGGTGATGGGTAGGGTGATGTTGAGCGAGGGGTCCATGCCAATAGCATTGAAGTCGATCAATTTTTTTTCACACGTCCCTACACAGTAGCAGACACTCCCCCTTTTTTTTCTGGGGAAAATTGGGCACGTTTATCAATGTTTACAGACCATTTTTCAAAAACCACAAAAAATAGCCAAAATGTGTCATTGACTGATAGTGGGTCACTAAATCATTTAATATTGGTATGATGATGTGATATCACAATACTTTTTGAATTAAAAATATTTGCAGTTGAATATTAAGTGTAAATTTATTGACACTTTTATTGTCCAAAAGTAGACCCCATGCTGTCCAAAACTATACCCATTATACTCCTATACCCATAATGAACTCCTCTCTCTTAATAACATGAAAAGGAGCTTAAAAGGTGACAGGTCGTATCTGACGTTGGAACATAATTTCACCGCACATGCGATTTGGCAGGGCTTTACAGATGTAACTAATTAACATACGGTCTTCATTAAGAGTTTCACAAATTTAATTTAAAGCATTAAATACCATTTTAATAGTTGCGCAAATTGGGTGCCGAATAATAATTCAAGGTAGATAGTTGTTTCAATGCTAAGTTAATGCACATGTAAGAGATGATCTGTGGAGATTGCAGGTTAATATATATCCGCCATTGTTTTGGCATTTCAGAAGCACAGCGGTTGCGCGACATCGTGGTGTTCCGGGGTTTTGTTCTATCAACTATCTATGGACCCAAAGTTCCTAAATGCTAATGGCCGCGAGGCTGTGAGTCCCATTGGCCAGGCTTTCAGTACTTCGTTTCTGTCCTTATGCATCCAAGTGATATATGAGGGGGAGCAACCTATAGATGTGCTTAGTGCGAAGAAAGCCATAGAGGACATTCTTCTGCCCTCTAACCCCCGTTTTTCCTGCATAATGGTGTGTAGTGTCTACGTAACATTTTATTATCAACTGATGAGATAACTTTTTAAGAGTTTTTTAGTCTGATACGAATGGTTCGTTTAAGATTTATTTTATTTGATGCTGTCACTATCAATGAAGTAAATTAAAAGTTTTTAATGATGTTGACAAGATCTGAAAATTGAACATCATTTAAATTGGATATAATAATTTATAATTATGAGAGATTCTTGTGAATGATTTAAGATGAAATATGTAATTAGTTTGCCAGAGTTCATGATATCATTCTTGTTTGGTGGCAGACCGAGGACAGGCATGGAGTGCTGCATTGGGTGAAAACTGAAGTGAACGTGGATGATCATATAATTGTTCCAGAGTTTCCTCCTGGGCAAACTGAATATGATGAGTTTGTGAATGATTATATCTGTAACATACACCTTACCCCTCTTCCTAAAAGTCGGCCTCTGTGGGAATTCCATTTTCTGAACTACAATACAAGCAAGGCGAGAGCCACAGGCGTTATAAACATGCACCATTCTTTAGGTGATGGTACTTCTCTCATGTCCTTACTCTTTTCCTGTGTCACCAGAGCAGATGATCCTAATCTTCCCCTCACCTTTCCTTCTTTCAAATCTCTGCCTCACAAAGCTAGTCCACCATACTATTCATGGTTTTCGACCGAGTTTATGTATTACATGTTGCACAGGCTGTTTGTGGTTGTGCTTGTATTGTGGTACACTGTTTCTGATTTCATTAGCAGCTTACTGAAAATGACGTGGATGGACGATAGCAAGCTGCCCATTCGAGGACCTGCTGGGGTGGAGATGCTGCCAAAAGTTATGAGCCATGTCACCTTCCCCATGGACGACGTTAAAAGAATAAAGAATTCCATCGGCGGAGTAACTTTTTCATCTTACCCTCATTTCATATCTACTCTTTCTAACTCGTTCATCATGCCATGCTTATTTGGGTAACATGTTTTGCAGACGGTGAACGATGTGATAATGGGCGTTATCTTCTACGGTTTTCAACGATACCTGCAAATTACTCATTCTCATGGTGAGAGTTGCGACGATGGATATAGTCAAAATTTCAATTGTGACTGTGAGTCCATAATAACTCTTGCTTTTCGAGTATAGTAAAGTCAATGACGCAGTGATTTGCAGGAGGAAGCGTGGGAGTGAGTAAGGAAATGACAAAAGCAAGAGTAACAGGGATTGTTGCAATCAATACAAGAGTATTGTCAGGGTTGAAGGTCGCACGCAATCTGTCTTTTACAGTCTGTTCTAAACATTTAGGAAACATTGTGACTCACAAGCCATTCGTAACACATTCATACTTCTTATCAGAACAATATCTTATTGTTGTTTGCTAAATGGGTTTTTACAGGATATAAGGGAGATGCTGAAACCTGAGAGTGGAGCACCGTGGGGAAACCACTTTGGGTTGTTGCATGTACCCATGCCCACTGCTAATGCGGACAGTCCATTAGATTTCGTGCGAACAGCCAAAAAAATCATAGATCGGAAGAAAATGTCACTTGAAGTGTTCGCTACCAATCGACTACTCAGTTACCTGGGCCGACAGGTATGCGAATCCATTGCTTTTAAACCAGGGAATACTAGTCTCGAATTACAGCTTCCACAATTATGTATTGCAGGCGCATGCCATTTCTGTGTATAAAACTATGACAAATGCAACGTTAACAATATCGAACATGGTTGGCCCGATGGAGAAGATAGCCATGAATGGAATTCCGGTGAAGAACTTGTATTTCTCAGTATCCGGTTTGCCTCAGGTAAGTTATTTGCCAAGCAGAAGAAAAGATAGAGCTCAAAGCTGTTTCCCAAGATCACATAATTTTTTATCAAATAATCTAATTGTTTTGCTATCTATTTCCAACAAAATCACATGAGTGTAAGAATATCTACCACATAATTTTGACATACAATGATAGTTTTAAAGACTAATTTGAAGATCTGTGGGGGTTTTACAGACACTTTTTTTGACAGTGGTGAGCTACATGGGAAAATTAAGGTTGGACGTGATTGGTGTCAAAGGTTATGTAAACAGCGATGCTCTGGCCAAGTGTTTTGCCGAGTGCTTTGAGGAGATCAAGGAGGCCTCCAATGCATTATAGGTTTTTTATGGTTTTAGTGGACATTAAAAATCTTTTATTATCCAATTTTATTCAAATTGGAATAAATAAATGGAATTTTGTAGCTCTTTACCTCATTTTGTTAGGTAATGCCATTGAATAAAAGGTAGTATGGATTTTTAGATCTAGGTTTGAATGTGCCATTAGTACTAAATTTTTGAGTATTCATTAATTGGAACTGATAAAAATTTTAAATTTATTATAAAATTAATATTTTTGAGGGTTATATCTTACTAACCCTTGTTTTAAATAGTAAATTATAGATATTTGATTATTAAATAAGTTTTTATTTAAAATAAACAATATTAATCACACAAAATTAGTTTTCCAAATTTATTATAAAGTTTAAATTATTCTTTATAATTTTAATAATAATAATTTTCAAATTTAAATATAATTGATTATACTCACTCTATTAAAAATATTTTTAAATTTTAAATATAATTTATTTAATTTTAATTTAATTTAAAGAGTTAATAAAATAGTTTCTTCATAAAATATTTACATTTTTAATCATTCAAATATGAAAATTTAAAATTGTTGTTCATTATCTTTTCGTAATAGCTTATTTTTCATTTTTTCTATTACTTATTTCTATAAGATCACACTAAAAAAATTTCAATATATAGAATTTGTTTTAAAAGTCAATAATTATTTTGAGTAGCAATATTTGAATGAAGTATCTACATTGAGATTAAGAGTTTAATTTCATGTGTCATATGTTCTGATCAAGGTTTTTTCTAAGAAACAAAGCAATAAAATCTACTTAAACTAAAACAATAAATTTTAATCTATTATGAGAAATAAACAAAGATTCCTTCCATAACCAAAAAAATAAATTGAGTTTTCAAATTACTAATTTTAGAAAGTTTTGAAAAACAAATGAAGAACCTATAAAAAATAAAGAAGCTTTATAGAAATTTTTTGGTGTTGGTGATGTCTTTAGAGAGCCAACTTATTTTGGATCATCCTCTACAATAGTTGGAACCTTATTTTAATGACAATTGGGATGGGGAAACTCTAGATCTAGTAATTGGAAATTACCTAGAAGATGTAGGAAGCTTTGAAGCTTTAATGCATAAAGGGAAAAGGCTTTGGATGTCTTGTTTTGAGCATGGGAATACTATAGGTGGAGATTGTAATGCAAAATATTAATTCTCTATAGGTGACTCACTATATTTGTCCTAGAATAAATGGAATAAGGAATTTAGAGTTATTAGTAAGAATCTTAGAAAAATGTAGAAACATCAACCTCCCAAATGTCAAAGGAAAGGGATATATTTATACATTTGAATCTTCTCAATCACAAGGAAGTGATTGGGATAAGACTAGATTTGAAGGATAGATTATTTAAGATTTTATTAAGAGTTAAGAGAAGAAGGTAATTATTTAGATGCACTAAAAATTAGAGATCTTGAATTGATATTCTATATTCAAATAAATGGATCAAAATATCCTGAAATATATAACATGTATAGAGAGACATGTCTCTTATATGAGACATGAATGTACATGATAAATTTATTGAGTGTGATTAAATATAGTTTATAATTTTAGCACCTCACCATTAATTTTATTTTATCACATAGATTAACTAGATGATGGGGGCCACTTATAAAAATAGATTTATTAGCTACTTATGTACAAATGAAGACTATTCAACACTAATGCCTTCTTGAAAGTAAACTTATTCTTATTTTGAACACCCTTGATTACTTTTGTCCATCATTATCCATCATAAGATGTATTTCATAGTTATATCAATAAAGGAGGTGAATTTCTTTCAATTATATTTGCGATAAAAAAACTTCATAGATTTAGTAACAGTCTCTACGATCAATGCTACAACTTCAATGATCTTTGCAATCAATGCCATGGATTTTTAGGTTCAACAAGGATCTTTGCAATCAATGCTATGGATTTTTAGGTTCAACAATGATCTTTGTGGTCAATGCTACAACCATTCAACAATCATCTCTACAATCAATACTACAAATTTTTAGGTTCAACAATGATCTTTCTAATAAAAAATAATTATTTAACATATATAAATGCTCCAAATCCAATCCTCGTGCCTCTACATGGATGGGATTGAAGTGGCCCTTATAGTGACCTCAAAAAATTATATGGTTTCTAGGATGATATCTAACCTTGAATGATTGCTAATTTTTTGACATGAGAGTATTTATGCTTGTACAATATTTTGAACATATTTGTGAAATTTTTCCAATTAGATACACCAATCCATTCACAATCTATTTGTATACTATATTTTAGAGGTTATTTCTTTCACTTTCTAGTCCAACATAATTTCTTAGAATGATTCTTCAATCCAAAAATACTTTAAGGATGAAGATCTCAAAATATTTCTTTTCTATTTCCATGCCAATGACAATGAGAATATTACATAAAATACATTCCTTGAGCTAATTTATTTGAAATTGTAATGCCTATAACATCATTTTTATTTATTTTGCTGCTAACATATCCAAGCCATCATATCTCTTGCTAGAGAGATTATTTTAGTTGATATATGAAATAATGCCTATTGTAGGAAAGATATATCCGTTAAGACATTCATTGGATGCTAATGTGGATTTAGGAGATGATTTTGACAATTGACATGAAGCCTTTGATGTTGTTTTGACAATGATCAAGACTTGCAATTTTTCATGAGCATTTGCATTTCAATGATTGCCATATTTTCTTTTGTTTATTTCATCAAAGGTGATTGTGACAATAAATTTATTATGGATGCCAAGATTATTATAGATGGGTGAGTTTGATGGTTTTCTTCCTTTTTTTGAATTTTTTTGAACTTTTGTTGGAATATTTGAGATTTCTTTTGGATTTTTTGACTATTTGGATGTTTAGGATTTTTCAACTATTTGGATGTTTAGGATTTTGAACTAATTGGATATCTTTTATTGATAAAAGCAGGTTAAATCTACATGTCATACTATTTACTCTCTAAAAAATAGATCCTTCATTTTTAGCCTTGAAATGCTCCTACGACAACCTACAACCTCTGATAACAAATGTTTGCAACTTAATCCCCTACTTAACCCTTCTACATCAATCCTTTACACAACAATTCCCTAAACCCACCTAAATCAACTTATGCCCCCAGCTACTGCCCCAAATACAATTACATGGCCCTTCAAACTTTACAAAAATAGTAGCCAAACCTTCTAACCTCTCCTCATCAGAAAAGAAACATGGTCAAAGAATTCATACAATCTAGATGTATTAAAACATTGGTGAAACCCCTCAATTTTATTGGCATTTAAGTACCAAGTGACATAGCCAATATTGTTATTTGGTGTGACATCCTTTTAAGAAAAATTATAAAGGTTAAAAAGCAAGATTAAAATTTTGACAAAGAACATCCAACATATGAAGAGGTGATTACCATAGTTTTGGATGCAATTGTAAGAAAGGTAAAAGGACAAATCAAACAATATTGCATATCTATCCTAGTTATACATACACATTCAAAATTGATGTCATTGCTATATAAGAAATACATTTGATAAATCATCCATTCTATTTATAGAAGTAAAAATAATCAATATATATTTCTACCTCTGCACATCCATTTACGATTTAAAATTTATTGCCATTCTCAGACTAAATCATGCACCCATAATTTAACTGCTTTGGGTCTATATTGTAGAAGTAATTAGTAAATTTCACATTCTATAGAAAAACATATATAGCAGTTTTCATCATTTAACTACACTGCATTACTTCACAAACTTCAAATATGCAAATAATGCTTGAGCATTTTGTTATGACTATCGACATTCATTAATAAATTATGCTAATATCTTTTAATGGAGACACTAAAATATGGGCTTAGGAATTATTGCCAGTGAGTGTGGTTAACCAAGTTTTAACATACTATAAATGCACATAATGAGTATATACAAAAATAGCCAAAAGGATACTCAAGATCAGACTAACAAGATTCTATCTCAAAGCACTAGAAATTTACTAATTAATATGTGTTTTTAAGTAACAAGTATTACTGAGAAAACATATACACAAACATATATAGCAAAAATATGGATAGTCAAGAATATGAGTTGCAAGAGATTCTATTCAACATTGAATAGAATTATAAACAAGACTTAGAAAGCCTCAAACAAGGCCTGGAAACATACTACTTGCACTCTAATCACATGCCAAACTTGTATACACAACATACATGCACATATAGTTAGACATAGACTGACATACGCTTGCTTATATGGTTAGAAATATATACACAAAGATAGATATAGACATACATACACATGCATATAGTAATCATACCATGCGCATGTAACAAACCTACATAGTAGCTCTTACAGAAACCTATGTACTTATCCACAACATGAGTATTCAAATTTTTTTTATCAATCCTTGAAGAGAATCAAATGCATTTGTAGGATTTAAAGTTCCCTTTCAGAGCTTGATGATATTTGGAGACTCACATATTTTTTTGGTAGACAATGAGCTTGTACATAACGATAGACCTAGACATTCGTACACATGCTCAAAATGGGTTGTAAACTCATCCAAAATGGAAACTCTCAATTCAACAGGTTAACAAAGGCATCTAACATGCTAGATGAGTAAAGAGTTACTGCCTATGCAAACAAAGATTACAAAGCTGATTTTATTGCCACCATACATAAATACACTTATTATGACCATGTCAAACACATTTAATACCTGTGAATAGATCTTCTAACTGGATCAATAGTAAGTGTTATAGAGTTTATGTTGTTATCCATAAGGCATTGTTGACTATTGGTGTATAGCTTTGGTTATATTGTTTCCTTTCCGATAAGGTCTTGTTGAAAAAAATATTTTACTAGGTTGTTGTTGAAACCATTATTGTTTCATTTAAGGTGTGAGTGTGTATATATGTATATTCATTTTCTACATGTATCTTTGAGGTCATGCATTCATCTATATATGGATATGTCCATTTTTTAATATCAATATAGTTATTTTCTTCTTGTATGGTTTGATTGTCACATACTCCTATATATCCACAATTGTTGTTCACTATTTTGAATGTTTATATGTATGTGGGTGTGTATGTGTGTATATGGTCATTTCCTATAAGGTGTTGTTCAACAAAGAATTTTCTAGGTTGTTGTTGAAACCATTTTTGTTTCATTTAAGGATTCTATTTTGTGGTGATGGCTATAGTGCTATATAGTTTATATTGTGTCATTTATGCCTTCCATTTTGTGTCAATGGTTGCAACACAGTAAAATAGTTAATGTTATTTTCCATAGGTTTTTGAGTGTTGTTCTCTAGCTTTGGCTATATTGTTTCATATTCGATTCACAATATCATAGTAAATGTTATAGAGTTTATGTTGTTATCCATAAGGCATTGTTGACTACTGGTCTATAGCTTTGGCTATATTGTTTCCTTTCTGATAAGGTGATGTTGAAAAAAGTATTTCTTAGGTTGTCGAAACCATTATTGTCTCACTTAGGGTGTGAGTATGTCTATATATGCATTTTGTACATGTATCTTTTAGGTCATGCATTTTTCTATATATAGGTATGCTCAGTTTTTAATATTAATATAGTTATTTGCTTCTTGTTTGGTTAGATTGCCACATACTCTTATATCTGCACAATTGGTGTTCGCTATTTTCAATGTTTATATGTCATTGTTGAGTGTTGTTCTCTAGCTTTGGCTATATTGTTTCATATTCGATTCACAATATTGTCTGGTTCAATTGTCACATAAATTCACAATATTGTCTGGTTCAATTGTCACATACTTTTATATCTCCAAAATTATTGTTCGCTATTTTGAATGTTTATATGTATGTGTGGGTGTGTATGTGTGTATATGGTCATTTCCGATAAGGTGTTGTTCAACAAAGAATTTTCTAGGTTGTTGTTGGAACCATTTTTGTTTCATTTAAGGCTTCTATTTTGTGGTGATGGTTGCAGCACTATATAGTTTATATTGTTTCATTTATGCCTTCCATTTTGTGTCAATGGTTGCAACACAGTAAAATAGTTAATGTTATTTTCCATAGGGAAATTTTGAGTGTTGTTCTCTAGCTTTGGCTATATTGTTTCATATTCGATTCACAATACAATAGTAAATGTTATAGAGTTTATTTTTTTTCCATAAGGCATTGTTGACTGCCGGTCTATAGCTTTGGTGATATTGTTTCCTTTCCGAGAAGGTGTTGTTGAAAAAAAAGTATTTCCTAGGTTGTTGTTGAAACCATTATTGTCTCATTTAGGGTGTGAGTGTGTATGTCTGTATGTACATTTTGTACATGTATCTTTGAGGTCATGTGTTTATCTATATATAGACATGTCTAGTTTTTAATATCAATATAGTTATTTTCTTCTTGTCTGGAACAATTGCCACATACTCTTATATCTACACAATTGGTGTTCACTATTTTTAATGTTTATATGTCATTGTTGAGTGTTGTTCTCTAGCTTTGGCTATATTTTTTAATATTCAATTCACAATACAATAGTAAATGTTATAGAGTTTATGTTGTTATCCATAAGGCATTATTGACTGTTGGTCTATAGCTTTGGCTTTATTGTTCCCTTTTCGATAAGGTGCTGTTGAAAAAAAGAATCTCCTAGGTCGTTGTTGAAAGCATTATTGTTTCATTTAAGGTGTGAGTGTGTATGTCTGAATATGCATTTTCTACATGTATCTTTAAGGTCATATGTTTATCTATATATAGATATGTCAAGTTTTTAATATCAATATGGTTGTTTACTTCTTGCCTAGCTATTGGTCTATAGCTTTGGCTATATTTTTCCCTTTCTAATAAGGTGTTGTTGAAAAAAAAAGAATTTCCTAGGTTGTTGTTGAAACCATTATTGTTTCATTTAAGGTGTGAGTGTGTATGTCTGAATATGCATTATTTATATGTATCTTTGAGGTCACATGTTTATCTATATATAGATATGTCAAGTTTTTAATATGAATATGGTTATTTGCTTCTTATCTGGTTGTTGGTCTATAGCTTTGGCTATATTGTTTCATTTCCGATAAGGTGTTATTCAACAAAGAATTTTTTAGGTTGTTGTTAAAACTATTATTGTTTCATTTAAAGCTTCCATTTTGTGGTTATGGTTGCAACACTATATAGTTTATGTTATTTTCCATAAGGCATTGTTGACTGTTGTTCTCTAGCTTTCGCTATATTGTTTCATTTTATAAATGCAATTAAATAGTGCATGTTATATAGTTTATGTTGTTATCTGTAAGACATTGTCAATTGTTGTTTTGTGGCTTTGGCTACATTGTTTCATTTTTGATAAGGCGATGTTGAAACAAATATTGCTTCATTTATGTTTTTTGTGTGATGCTATTGGTTGCAAGGAAATTTAGCAGATGTAAATAGTGATACATGCATTAAATAGGGCGAAATAACTATATAACCAAACAACATAAAATAAAATGAGGAACATACACTAAAAGCGAAACAAAACTATAAGTGACATTTAAACAATACAAAAGAAAAGAAGTGTGCTTTTTTTGTTAAACATTGTAAGTTACTGTCCATTGTCTTAATATATAACCAGTTAAATGCATGTGTTTGTTGCTGTGAATTCTTTTGTTTTGTGGTTATGCCCATCTAATCAACTATTTTAAAAAAAAAATTGTGTTGCGGGCTTGTTCTATTTTTTTTGGGCATAACTTCATTATAATTAAACCTCCTATCAAAAATTATGCATGAACTAATACGTTATAGAAATTAATATGTTAATTTTTTCCCATTCCGACTAATTATAGTGCAAGAAAATTTAACACCTAAATGCATTGTACCTTTGGATTTAATCGAATGTATTGATTGAGGTATGCCTACGGACTTCAAGATATAATAGCATGGTTATGCACCAATAAACCAACAGTAAATTCATGATAACTTCATCACAATCAATAACCAACCAATAATAAATGAGATCCCATGTCATGTCTATCTCCAATACAGTTACAATTTTAAAATGTGCATTGATACCTTCACTATTTGTTGGTATATGAAGAACGATCTTCTGTCCATGGTCATCAAACAAAATTATTTCTTAGTTATGAAGACAACATGGCGTAATGTTCTTCTTTATTTGTTTTTGATAAAGATGTACAAGTTGGACATAATCCCACACACCATAAATTCATCATTTTATAAGGGGAAACCCTCATACATGGGATGTGAGAATATAAAATATAGAGAATCCAAACCTTGTTGAGTGTGAATGTTTTGTTTACCTATCTAAATAATGTATAATGATTCATACGATACTTAATTGGCATAAGAAGGTGCGAAGGGTGAAAGATTCAATCATGGAATTTGAGAATAAGGAGCATAAGGTTCAATCAAAAAGATATTATTAGTTTTACTTATAATTTAATATTTTTAGGATTCAATTATTACATATTAGAATTACTCAAAAGTACATACCTATTTCTCTTATTGATTGATATGTGTCATTCTGATTTTCCAAACCTACCATTTAAAATTTGTTGAATTCAGAGAATAGTTTATGCTATTTTGTGGCAAGCGTGCATACATTGTCCATGAGCATATTTAATGGTGATATCAATTTTTTTTATTACACTTAATAAATAGGTTGTCGTACATATATGAATGTTGTCTGCAACTAATTTCACAAATATGGATATCTACACATAGGGAAAATTAACTGGCACACAACAAAAGAAGGAAAAATAACATAAACTATATAACATTAACTATTTTATTATGTTGCAACCATCAACACAAAATGGAGGCCATAAATGAAACAATATTAAATTATTTTATGATATTTTGTGGCAGGCATGCATACATTGTCCACCAACGTATTCAATGGTGATATCAATGTTTTTTATTACACTTAATATACAAGCTATCATAGATATGAATGTTGGTTGCATCTAATTTCACAAATATACATATCTGCACATAGGGAAAATTATATGGCACACAACAAAAGAAGGGAAAATAACATAAAATGTATAGTGGTTTATGTGGTGGTTGGCATGAAAATTAATTGTTGTGTGGTTTCTGTGTAGTGGCGATGGTTGTAAAGTATGAAAATAGTTCACGTTCTTATCGATAAGGCATTGGTAGTTGTTGGCTTGTGGCTTTAATGACACTACTCCTTCATCCATATATGTATACAAATGCATTGTAGACACATATATCTACACATGTTTGTATGAACATGTTGTATGCACTCAAAAAAATCAATTGCATACATATATGTTTATGTATATGCATATGTAGATGTATACATGCGAACAAACATGTCCACAAGTATATATAAGAACAGTTGAAAATAATGATGCATTGTGTTGAATTACATTATTAAACTTGTACCTTTAGAAAAGCTCACCGTTTTGGCTCACAACTCTAATAGCAAGCAAAACCATAGAACAACACCCAACAATGCCTTATTGGAAATTGTGTAGACTTTTGCTATGGTTTTTGGGGTTTAAAATGGCAAGTGTTATTACAACCATCACCACTACATAGAGACCATACAACAATTAATGTTGATGCCACAATGGCGAGATTTTGTACAACCATCACCACTACACGAAAGCCATACAATAATTAATGTTGATGCCACAATGGTGAGCTCCTATGAAGGTGCAAGTTTGATCACCCATTGTGAAGCTTTTGTGAAGGTGGTTGGAGGTTCTTTTGTTTTTTTGCATGGGTTGATGGTTGCAAAAGCAATACATGAAAGCCATAAATCAAATAATATTTGTATTAAGAAACAATATAGTCTTTTCTCAACAACACCTTATCAAAAATTGAAACAATATAGCCTTCTCAACAACACCTTATCGAAAATGAAACAATATAGCCTAAGCTAGAGCACAACAATCAACAATGCCTTATGGAAATCAATATAAAGTGTATAATGTTAACTATTTTATTGCATTGCAACCATAGCAACAAAACATAAGCTGTGAATCATATAATATTGGTTTCAAGAGCAACCCAGATGGAAAAACTACAGAAAAACAAAAGAATTCACAGTAACTCACCACAAAATGTGACTGATAAATGAAACAATATTGGTTTGAATTGACCTAGAAGGAAAAATTGCACAAAAGAGAAGAATTCATAGTAACTAACCCATGCACATGGACAAATTCTTTTCCCCACCAGTACCTTATCTATAATGAAACAATATAGCCAAAGCTACAGAAAAATAAACAACACCTTATGGAAAACAATAAAGATTGTATAATATTAACAATTTTATTGTGTTACAACCATCACCACAAAACAATAGATACATACATATCTGCACGTAGGAAATGATAGGATATATTTTAAATGTTATATGGGATTTTAAGTGTTGTATGGAACATTGATGCCACCATTGATCGCAGTGATGGATAATGTACTTCCCCTAAGTGCAAATATGTATGTATGTCATAGTAGATGCAGACAACATTGATATGTACTGATCCCTATGTTTATTTTTTTGAGACATTCTTGGAATGATAAGTTGTATTTTAACTGTTATATGAATCATTGATGCCACCATTGATCGCAATGATGGACAATGTATGTTCTTGGTTGGTTGTTTTTCCTTGAACATAGACTGTTTTTGAAATGATTTACAAAGAGTTTTCCAAATGTTGCTTTTTTATATTTTTTTTTTTGCTTATATTGTTAATGTCTCCACAAAAAAATTGAAAGATAAAAAATTTGAAATAAAAAATTGGGAATAGAGCTCATTAGGATTTGTTAATTTAATTAAACCTTTGGCCCTTGTGTTGTTGTTGCATAGATCTTGTAGCTAGCCATCGACATTGCAACTTTCACCTTTTTAAAGAGCATCCCCAACAATGTCGGTGGACTCTAGCTCTCCCAGGCTACTGGAAAACCCTTGGGCTCCAATCCCGTAAGTCTGTTCCTTATTTCTTTTTTGCTGTTGAGAATTGTATTGGTTGTTTGCCATGTGCATCCAATGAACTGCGAAAATACTTTGTTTGAATTAGCAGTCCTTGCAATATATAGTCTGACTTATTTATATTTGAGGTATTTCTGTATCCTTCACCTTTTTGTTTGCTAGCAATTTGGGAGTAGCCTATGTGTAGCTATTTATGTGTCTTTCATTTTATTAGAGTTTCATATAACTTTATTTTTGTTATAATATTTCCTATGTGACGTTCAATCATGATTGTGGTCTACCTACTGCACAATACTTTTGTGATTTAGCTTGAGTCTACCTACACACATATATATCTACATTTAAATACTTGTTGATACACGTAATTGCATTTAAATTTATATATATATATAGAGAGAGAGAGAGTTGTAGCTTGAGCTACACAAAATACATAGTTATCCACACCTATACTTGTCAATGCAACACACACACAAACACACACACAAATATATATATTCGTACATGCTATATATATATATAGGTGTGGATAACTATGTATGTTGTGCAACTCAAGCTACAACTCTGTACTAAACAATGCCTTATTGAAAATAACATAAACTACTCAATTACTATGCTAAGTTTTGAATGCAACCTATTATTGGAATCATCGCCAATATATGAAGCCCATACATGAAGCAATGTTTCCATCACAAGTTGTGCCAAGTGATGTTTATTTCCTTTGCTTAGGAAAAAAACATATGTATCTAGATATAAACTTATCTATATTTTTTCTTGCATCTATTGATAGGTTACTATTGAAAAAATAATTTACTAGGTCTTTGTTGAAACCATCATTGTTTCATTTAAGGCTTTCATTTTGTGGTGATGGTTGCAACACTATATAGTTTATGTTGTTTTCTACAAGACATTGTTGACTGTTGTTCTCTATCTTTGGCTAGATAACCTGAAGCTATAGAACAATAGTCAACAATGCGGCCTTTTTGTAAATAACATAAACTATTTAATTACTTTAGTAACTTTAGAATGCTAAACGTTATTGTGGCTATATATGTTGACTATTTTATTGCTTATTGTGTCTATATATATGGATTGTTTAATTACTTTGTAGCTATCACCACTACATGGAAACCATAAATGAAATAATATGTTCAAAGCTATTCAACAACAATCAACAATGCATATATATGTTCATCTAACTTCATATATATATATTGTATATACATATATTATATATATATATATATATATATATATTATATATACATATATTATATATATATATAATATATATATTATATATATATATATATGTTGGTGTAGCTTTTGTTTTGGAGCTGCATATATATGTATTGCATGCATTGGATGAATATGTAGGAATCTGTTGCTTGGAAATATATAGACACAAAAAGTATGTGTTTCTTTTGTTGTGTTTCATTTCTCTTTTGTTGTGTGCAGATATGTATGTATGTGAGATTAGATGTAGACAACATTCATATATACTGCTTGCCATTTTTATTGTTTGGGGAATCTGAAGTTAAATGTAACTTTTCAATTATTATTTCTTTTAGCCTCAAAAAAGGAGTTGTTAGAATGATAAGCTATTTAGTAAGTGTAATAAGGAACATTGATTTCACCATTGATCAGAGTGGTGGATGATGTATGTTCTTGCTTAGGGGTTTGGTGAGAGCCCATGAGGCTCCATGACCCAATATGGTAGGTGGAGAGTAGGCCTCATTTTTTTATGTTTCATTTCATATTTCCTATGTGTAGATCTGTGCATTTTTGACATTAAATGTAGACAACATTCATATGTTTGAAGTCCACCTATGGATATATATGTGTGTTGTCTACATATAACTTTAGATGCATATATATCTATATAGATCTTCCTTTCTAAGTGTATATGTAGACTCTTTTATTGCTTTCCACCCATTGCCACTACATGGAAATCATAAATGAAATAATATTTTTGGAGCTATTCAACAACAATCAACACTGTGTATATATCTGCATTAAACTTTGGATACATATATATCAATGTAGATTTTGTTTTTCAACTCCAAATAGATGTATTGCATGTGTTGGATGTATATGTAGGAATCTGTTGGTTGGAAATATATACACACAAAAAAGTATGTGTCTCTTTTCTAGTGTTTCATTATTCTTTTCTTTTGCACAGATATGTATGTATGTGAAATTAGATGTGGACAACATTCATATATACTCCTCCACATGTTTATTGTTTTGGGAAGATGGTTGTTATTTGTTTCATCCTCAGAGAGGCATCCTTACAATAATAGGCTTTATATTAAGTGTAATAAGGAAGATTAGTTTCACCATTCATCATAGTGGTGGACAATTTATGTTCTTGCTTGGGGGTTTGGTGAGAGCCTATGGGGCTCCATGAACCAATGAGGTAGGGTGGAGAGCAGGCCTTCTTTTTTTGTTTCTCATTTTACTTTCCCTATGTGTAGATATGTATGTTTTTAAAATTAGAGATGGAAAACATTCATCCCTATGTGCAAATATGTATGTATGTGAAATTAGATGCAGAAAACATTCATATATACTCCTTCATATGCTCATTCTTTTCATAAGATCATTACGATTTTTTTTGTAGGACTATACTTAAACTTCTCCACAAAAATGTATTGTTGCTTGGCATGAATTTTCCCTATGTCCATTTATCCAAAATTGTTGCAACAATTGACAAAAGAATGGGTACATGTTTTTCGATTGACGGTCAAGCAGTTTTCCTATTTGAGAGCAGCATAGTGCATTTATTGAAATTGTTCTTGTTTGTCAAAGTAATAAAATAATTTATGCTATTCTCCATAAAGAAATTTATTTATGTTGATTGTTGTTTTGTGGCCTCAAATAAATTATTTGATCTATGGTTTCTATCCAGTGGGAATGGTTGGAAAGTGATAAAATAGTTCATGTTCTTCATGATAAGACATTGTTGGTTGTTTTTGTATGGCTTCAAGGGTAGTTGTTATTTATCTAGGCCTCAATAAGGATTTCATCAATGTTTCATCTAACATTTAATATACAGCCTCCCATTATAACAAATCCTTATTGAGGTTTAGAAAAATAACAAATATCCTTCAATAAGAACATAAACTCTTTTATTACTTTGCAAACATTGTCACCACAGAGAATCCATACAACAACTAATGTTGATGCCAACCAACATTTAATTTTTTTGGCCTTCTCTATCGATGTGCCAAATGCTTTTAATTTAAAAATAAAAAAAATCCACCACCTTTTTCCCGACCAGAATCCAGGCATCAGAAGGGTTAAAAACTGAGAAGGTTGATGAAAATTCTGACCAAAGTTCACACAATAGGGGAAAACCACGCAACTAGAGGTTCCCATAATTTTTTCTTTTGATGTCTATAGTTTTAATCTTCTTGTGTTGGTTGAGTGTACAGCATATTGCTACTACATGTGAGTTCCTAAAGTTAGTTCAATGGCAGCATCAATCTTCCATATAACACTTAAAATATAGCTTATCATTCCAAGAATGTCCCAACAAAATAAACATAGGGATCACTATGTATCAATGTTGTTTGCATCTAATATGACATACATACATATCTGCACATAGGGAAAATACATTGTCCATCATTGTGATCAATGGTGGCATCAAACAAAAATTCACAGTAACAAACCTATACAAAAATATAGTCTTTTCTCAACAGTACCTTATCGAAAATGAAACAATATTGCCTTTTCAATAGTCTCTTATTGAAAATGAAACAATATACCCTAAGCTAGAGAACAAAAATCAACAATGCCTTATGGAATCAATGTTGTTTCCATCTGCTATGACATACATACATATATCTGTACATAGAGGACATACATTGTCCATCACTTTGATCAATAGTGCCATTACCAAGACTTTTGTATTGCTTTTGGAATTATTTCCCCATGCAAAAAACACAAGATAACCTCCAACCACCTTTACAAAAACCTCACAACAGATGGTCAGACTTGCACCTTCACAGAAGCTCGCCCTCTTGGCATCAACATTAACTATTGTATGGTTTCCATGTAGTGGTAATGGTTGTAATAACACCTGCCATTTAAAATGTCAGAAGAGGTAGCGAAAGTCTTCACAATTTTCAATAAGGCATTGTTGGGTGTTCTTCTGTGGCTTTACCTGCTATCAAATCTATGAGCTAAGATTGTGAGCTTCTTTGAAGGTTGAAGTTTGATTGCCTTGTTCAACACATGTACTAGTACGTATGTATATCTATAAGTTTCCATTCATCTATATATGTATATTTCTAGATGTAATTCCACGTTCATACATTTCTACACATACTTTTTTAGTGTGTATATTTCCAAGTAGCAAATTCCTACATATGCATCCAATGCATGATGCTGGTCTGTATTTTTTGGCATGTATTCCAGAGTATCTACCAAAATACAAAGGCGGATCTATGCATATTGTTGGACAACCCAGTTCAACTAAAGAACCAATTCAAGTGAGCAAATTGTTGTTACACCTTGTTTACATACCAATATAATTTTAGGGACAAGAACCCCAGCCAAAACACATACAAGAAATATACAACACCAATAAAATGACATCCATCAACACACTTGAAATTCTATCGGTATCTAAACAAGGTGTAATAGCAATTTCTTCACTTGAACTGGGTTCTTTAGCAATATATATCAATGCAATAGATTCCTACAAATGCATCCAACACATGTAATGTCTACATATGTTCTCACAAAAAAAAGTGTTCACCAATATATAGCTATTTCAAGTTAGATGCACCTTTTTATTTATTATAATTTTTTTCAGCCTAAAAAAAAAGTTAGAATGATAGGTTGTATATTAAGTGTAATAAGAAAGATTGGTTTTACCATTGATCAAAGTGGTGGAAAATGTACGTTCCTGCTTGGGGGTTTGGTGAGAGCCCATGGGGCTCCATGACCCAATATGGTAGAGTGGAGAGTAGGCCTTGTTTTCTTGTGTTTCATTTTATATTTTATATTTGTTGTTTAGTTGCACTATGGGTCTTTAAGTTGGTGTTTGCAAGAACTTTATTGTCTTCATCATCATATATGCATATGTATATGTATATGTATAAATGCATGTGCAATAAAAAATGTGAAGTTTTTTTAGATGGAGGCTGGAATGAAGGAAGGCACGATGCATAACCATAAGCAGCAATAGCGTTACACTCTCCTTTAAAGAGTGCATCGTACCTTCCATTCATTATAGTCTTCATTGAAAATGCATTGCATATGCATAGATACATTTACATATACATATGCATATATGTATGCTTTGGTTGTTCTCCATAAGGCACTATTGAAAAAAGAATTTGTGTGCATGCAGGTTTTTTATTTTTTATTTTTTTTGGTGCATGGTTTTATATTTCCAAGTAGAAAATTCCTACATATTCATCCAATTCATGATGCCGGTTGCGACAGCTTGGCTATTATTCCTTCCAACCTCAAAAAGGAACTATTAGAATGTTAGGTTCTATATTGGGTGTAATAAGCAACATTGGTTTTTCCATTGATCAAACTAGTGGACAATGTATGTTCTTGCTCAGGGGTATGGTGAGAGCCCATGGGGCTCCATGATCCAATATGGTAGAGTGGAGAGTAGGCGTTCCTTTGTTTTGTTTCATTTTATATTACCTATCTATTCTTTAGCTACAAATTATTCCTCTTTAAGTTGGTGTTTGCAGGAACTTTATAGTCTTTTTGGTAATATATGCATATGTATATGTATATGTATATATATGTGTATATGTATATATGCATATACAATCAAGAAAGTGAAGTTCTTTTAGATGGAGAGTGGAATGAAGGAAGGAATGATGCATAAGCATAAGCAGTAGCGGTGTTACATTCTCCTTTAAAACATGCATCGTACCTTCCCTTCATTGCACTCTCCATCAAAAATTCATTGCATATGGATAGATACATTTACATACACATATGCATATATGTATGCTTTGGTTGTTTTCCATAATGCATTGTTGAATAAAAGAATTAGTGTGTGTGTGGGTTTTTTTTTTTTTTTTGTGCATGGTTTTGTTACTGTGGATTCTTCTGTTTTGTGGGTTTTCCATCTAAGGCACTATTGAAACCAATATTGTTTCATTTATGGCTTTCATTTTGTGTCAATGGTTGCAACACAGTAAAATAGTTAATGTTATATAGTTTATGTTCTTTTCCATTGGGAATTGTTTAGTGTTGCTCTCTACCTTTGGCTATTTTGTTTCATATTTGATTGGCTTGACCTCTTTAGTTATGCCATTGTGAACTTTAAGTTGGTGTTTGCAAGAATTTAATTATTTCCATCATATTATGGTTGTAGGGTCTTGAGCCTTGTTCAAGTTCCATCCCTACATCAAGTGTGGACCGAAAAAAGGTAGCAAAACACTAAAGAAACCAACTTTATTATGTGCGCTATAGAGACCAGATTTGTGCGAGCTATTGAGCCAAATACTTGCAGCAAAGAGCCACTATAGTTCATCCTTTCTTTCGCCCACCTGATCAAGCGGGTGCACCACAATTGCTGCCAAGCTCATTGGAAGAACATGCTCACTTCTATAGTCTCGCACCCCCAACCCTTCCCAGCTTCCACACAACCTTCCCAGTCAAGGCGCCTCAACAATAGGCAGTTGTAGACCTCAACAAACCCTTGCCAGGCATGGCTTTCAGTCCACGTCATTAGCCCCCCACCACTTTAGTAGCATGTTTGGAGATTCTTTTTGCATTGCAATGTAGTCCTTCCGCTAGTGCATTGATGCTTTTTCTAATTTGAAAGTTTGTGGTGTTTGCAAGGAAAGCTATTCTAGCATGAAAGTGTGAGCATCCAAAGTGGGTGTTGTATATCTACGTTGTGCTTTTGAAAAGGGCGTCCATAGATTTAGTTTAGTGAACAAGATGGATCTAGGACCACAACCTTCTATCCTTGCAAAGCTTACTCAAGTTGAAGAAATTCTTATAGCTAGAGTTGGTCCAGTTTTGCAAGTGACCCATGCTAGAGGAGGCCAATACAAATATAATGGCCATACTATAAGCTTCCCTCAAGAGATCATGGCCATTGCAACTTTGTTACCACATCACCTACATGATCTTAAAGTGGTCATTTTTCAAAGAACTGGCATTCAAGGGACGAACTATGATTGCTATGTTGACAAACATAATGTTATGGCTGCATTAATATACAAAATTAAGAATGATCCATACTATAGTATGTTGAAATTGATTGTGATGCTTTAAATTTGTTTCTTGCTATAAGTACTGACATCTCCGATCTTCTACACACAATGAAAGAATCGACACATAACACAGCTGTACCTGTGGCAACTCTGAAAAGTGTTTTTGATGAGGAAGTTGAGTTTGAGAACTCATAATCATTTATTCCATTGATGCCCAACCCTCCCCGGGAATTATAGGAAATTAGAGATGCCTTGAAAATTGAAGACATTAGTCAAGATAATTTTCCTTGGCCTGAGATAAATTCTAACCCGATCAATGAATATCAATGAATATAATACAAAAGGGTTATTAAGCATGGCTTTTCTAACCTTGTTCCCCACTAGAACATCAATGCCCCTACAATCGAGAAGCATACAGATTCACTTACATGAATATGCATTGCACTTGATGAGATACTATGATAATAGATTTGGGAGGCATGTCAAATTTAGATATTAACTTTATAATTTGATAACGAGACATTGAAGCCAACAATTGACTTTCATTTTCATGAAAAAAACTTGGAAGAAAGGATCCCAAAGTCTATTGTTGCTTTGCAACAATTGCTTCGGGATGCACCAAACACCTAGATAGTAAACCAACTTGTTCGATTTGGTGCATCTTTGTGAGGGATACGCTCATATTGGGGAAAGGTCCAACAAGAGCTTGTGACAATGATCCATCAACTTGGCACACTAACTCTCTTCTTCACTTTGAGCTTTGTAGACACAAAATGGCCTGATTTGCATAGTGTAATTGATCCTCATGCCAAACCGCATATGCCATACTCCCAAAGATGCTTCACAGACAATGTCTTCCATAACCCACACATAACAACCTTGTACATGCACTTGCGGTTCACCATTTTGTGTGAAGAGGTTATTGAGAGGATTTTCCACACAAAGGACTACTGGTATAGGTATGAGTGATAACATCATGGATTATCACATGTCCATGGTTTCTTATGGCTTCCAGGTGCCCTAAATATGGACATGCTTGATTGGTCCAATCCACATGAGCTTTAGTAGGAAAAAAATTCTTCATTCACTATGTTCAGCATGGAAACCTTGTTCTTTGGAACAACTAATATCAAGAGTTCACCACTCTTCTTTGGAGGACTTGTGTTTTCTTGATAGTTCACAAATTTTTGGCATGGATCCAATTGTGGATTATGAAAAACTGTTGAACACAGTATAGAGGTATACCAAGTGTACTCAGTACACTTTCCTTAGGAAAAAAGGCCACGACCATCATCAACATTGGTAATTGATAGTGAATTGAACAAATCTTATAAGCCAATAAGAAATGATGAGCGTGTTAATATCCGCAACCCTGAGATGCTTGCAATCTGGTGAGCTAAATTTGATTGCCAGCTAGTCTTGTCAAGACAAATTGTGCTAAACTACATTTCCAAATATGAATCAAAGTCTGAAAGCTATATTGATATCTTGCAAAGGCTTGAAAATATAAATTCATCTGGGGATAAAGCATTGCTTTCCTATCAAAAATTCATGATGAACTTGGTTGCAGATCGTGACATCAATTGATGCACAAGAAATATGTCATATTCTACAAAAGTTTCCCCTTGTCATCTCAAGCTGACATTTCATGTCTTTGAACATCAGTAGGAAGACATTTCATTGTTTGAAAATAGCTGATAATGGTGATGAGCTTGCAAGTGGTTATATTCATTGTTACATGCAAAGACCACCTAAAATGGAGACTATATCCCTTATTCAATTTGCACAATTGTATACATATCAAAAAAATCTCAAAGGTGGGGGTTGGAATTCCCGACCATAGCCTGCTATCATCATTTTTTACCCTCTATTCAAGTCTTCCCCCTGGAGCATAGTGATACCTTTGAAACATTTTTTTGGTCAAAATTTCTACTATACAAACCTTTCCAAAGTGTTGAAGCAGACATAGGCCTCACTAGAGATAGCATAACATAGAACTGAGGGCTATTTCATGTTGCTAGCTATTACCCTTGGCATTTCAATAGAGTTATTTCTCCCTCCACCAATGAAGAGGAAGGTGATAGTGATACCGATAGCACCCAATATCTTCCTTCCATAGATGAATACAAATGGGAGTTGCTTTGACCAGCTGCAACTATTGGGTAGACATGACTTTGATCTAAATCACAAGTGGGATGCACACCTTGTTCCGGAGAATTTGCATAATGTTGCTAAAGAGTTCATCTCAACAAGTAAATTGCATATAGCTAAAGACTCTCTTTGCCCATTGGTTGCACCTACACTTTGTCATCAATTATCTCATAAGCAAAAGCTTGCTCTAAATATCATTGAACAACACCATCTTGGCCCATCTTCATCATCACCTTTGCGTATGATCATTTAAGGAACTACTAGTACAAGTAAACCATTTCTTATAGACAAGATCAGAAGAACACTAAATACATTTCCAAATCAGAGAATTAATCCTTTGCTTGCTTTCGTGCCAATGGGGGTGGCCACTTACAATATTTATGCCTACACAGTGCATACAACTCTCGGGATACCAATTATAGATATGAATCCGTTAAAAGGATAGCCATTGACCATATTTCAAGAGGACTTCAAACATATTACGTACATCTTAATTGATGAAATGAGCTTCTTGGGGCCCAAGTTGTTATTGAAAATAGATAGTCGATTGTGGCAAGTGTTTCCTACTAGACATATGCAACCATTTGGTGGTGCCTCTGTTATACTTGTGGGTGACCTAGCATAGTTTCCACCTATTTTGGATAGGCCTATCTATGCTTCTCACTCTACAGCCTTGGCTCTTTGTCACTCTTTTAATATTTTGTCATGCTCGACATAGTCTTCTGCTAGCATGGACAATCTGATACACAACAATAGTTTCATACTCTCCTTTTAAATATTAGAAATTGTTAGGAATCTCAAACTGACTTGAAAACTCTTATGAATCAAAAAAATTCCATGCTTTTAGCTAAGGAAAACTAAGAGTTCGATGCAGCTATTCACTTATTCCCAACAAATAGGTTGGTTGCCTTGCACAATAGAAAAATGCTTCAATAGTTAAATGTTCCCATTGCAATTAGTGTTGTTGAAACAACTAAGAAAAACACACTTGATTATGGAAATGATGAACAACTTCAAGCAGAGCTCTTACTTGCAATTGGCCAACAAGTAATGTTAACAACAAATCTTTGGGTGACAGCTAGCTTGGTTAATGGGCCATTGGGTTTTGTGAAGTCTATCATATATGCTAGGGGTGCTAAACCACCACGACCACTTGAATATGTTGTTGTCCACTTCCCAAACTACATTGGCCCAACATGGGATCAAGACAATCCAAAAGCCATCCCCATTCCCCTGATCACACGAGGCAACCAACACTAGTAGAATTTGGAAAATAAATGACTACGTGACTAAAAATTTTAGTCACATGACTAAAAAATTTAGCCACGTGACTAACACTAGTAGAAGATTGCAAATAAATGACTAATTTGGTCATTTATAAGTGACTAATTTGGTCATCAGGTAAAATCATTTGAAACTAAATGACTAAATAAATGACTGATATCAACAAATAAAAATGACTAAATAAATGATTATTACTCCTCTATTCTTTTTTCTTTCGAATTTGATCATAATCCACAGAGTTTAAACCCCCCTCACATGACCCCTACCTAAGCTTGTTCACCTCCCAAGGGCAGGTTCTTATGCATTACTCACCTGTTTGCCACTGGAAACACCACTTCCTGTTCGACTTGCATGTGTTAAGCATGCCACCA
This sequence comes from Sequoia sempervirens, assembly GCA_007258455.2. Classification (NCBI taxonomy): domain Eukaryota; kingdom Viridiplantae; phylum Streptophyta; class Pinopsida; order Cupressales; family Cupressaceae; genus Sequoia; species Sequoia sempervirens. The sequence continues at coordinate 45,454 of VDFB02370122.1, forward strand.
ACATTCATCCTGACCCAGGATCAAACTCTCAATAAAATTTAGAGTTTCATTACTTATTACTTATAGCTCCCTTCTTCGTGAACGAAATTGATTCATGAATTTTCTATCAACTATATATAGATTCTATTCAGTCATGTATATAATATTATTATATTATATTAATAATATATTATATAATATTTATATTATAATATATTATATAATATTTATATTATAATATAATATAATATAATATAATATTATAGTATAATATAATATTATATTTATATTATATTATATTATTAATATTCCATTTCAATTTTTTTTACATAATGGGTGCCATAATTTTTAGTTTACTTCCAATAATTTTCATTTTAATAAACATAATCTAAACCCCTGTTCGAAACCTTATTTTCAGGCTGCAGCTCACCAAATCAGAGAAATGAAAGGTCAAAAGCAGAGAGGAAGAGTTTGGAGGGGCCGAAACCAATAGTAGCGGGGAAAGCGGCAAAATCTCCAGGTGAAGGATGCCCTAATATTAAAACCTAAATGTGCCCATGAGATGTCAGTTGATTATTTGTTCTTGTTTCCATCTAAGCCTATGGTATGTGAATCTCCAAATAAGCTAATAAATAATTTTTAGTTCCTTTGATCCAAATCTAAATTTTCCTTGAGGCTTAATGTAAATCTGCTAGAATGTATCTGACTACAATGAAGATGTTGAGCCACATCAATACTCACTCCTAGAAGCGTGGATCTTATTGAGCAAATTGGTGGTTGAATACCAAATGCACATATACCCCTGTACATGTTGCTTCTTCACATCCCAATTAGGTTGGTGGCTTTGGAGTTGGTTTGATAGTTGGGATCAGCTGATGAAGACTTTGGGGTGATTGGGAAAAGAGCCCTATTGAAATTTTCCTTGAGTGCTATTGAAACTTTCCTTGAGTATTAATGTTTTTTCTTTTGAGCATAGATCTTCCATAAATTGTGTTGATATGTTCTTTAAACCTCTATTTTTACTTAAGGAAAAAAGATGAATTTGCTTTGAATATAGCTGATGTGGGCATGAAGGTCAACCATGCACACCTAATGATCAACTATATATGTAAACTGTAATGCAATAAGGGTTACTGACATGTAAAGTACATGCAACCCTCATCCACTAAACCTGCATGACTGCATGCACCTAGAACCCAATATAAAATTGATTCCATAGACAACCTGTCATAGCTACAACAATTAAATATAAAAGAGTGTGGAGGTTTAAATAAGCTCCTTGATTCCATTGGCAAGCTGTCACAATTGCAACACTTGAGCATAGAAGGGTGTAAAAGTTTAAACAACCTCCTTGATTCTATTGGCAACCTGTCGCAGCTGCAACACTTGATCATAGAAGATTGTAGAGGTTTAATTTTTAAATAACCTTCCTTATTCCACTGGAAACCTGTCACATCTGTAGTACTTGAAAATAGTAAGTTGTAGAGGTTTAAATAACCTCCCTGATTTGATTGTCAACCTATCACAAATGTAGCACTTGAACATAATAGGAAGTTTCAAAGGTTTAAATAACCTCCTTGATTCTATTGACAATCTATTGCAGTTGTAGCATTTGAAACTAAAATATTGGCATGGTTTAAATAACCTCATTGATTCCATTGGCAACCTATCACAACTACAACCTTGAACATAGAAGGGTGTGAACGTTTAAATAACCTTCCTGATTCCATTGGAAACCTATCACAACTACAACACTTGAGCATGGTAGGGTGTATATTATTAAATAACTTCCTTCATTCCATTGGCAACTTGTCACAGCTATAGCACTTGAACATAGAAATGTGTAAAATTTTAAATAATCCCCCTGATTCTATTGGAAACCTGTCACAGCTGTAACATTTGAACATAGAAGACTGTAGAGGTTTAAATAACCTTCCTAATTCTATTGGAAATCTTCCACAGCTGTAGCACTTGAACATAAAAGACTGTAGAGGTTTAAATAACCTTCTTGATTCCAGTGGCAACCTGTCACATCTGCAACACTTGAAAATAGAAAGTTGGAGAGGTTTAAATAACCTCCCCGATTCCATTGTTAGTCTCTCACAGCTACAACACTTGAATATAATAGGAAATTTTAAAGGTTTAAATAACCTCCTTGATTCTGTTGAAAATCTATCACAACTGCAACACTTAAAAATAAAATATTGTCATAGTTTAAATAACCTCCTTGATTTCATTAGCAACTTGTCATAACTGCAACACAACACTTGAACATAGAAGGATGTGGACATTTAAATAAGCTCCCTGATTAAATAACCTCCTTGATTCCATTAACAACCTGTCACAACTGCAACACTTGAACATATAAGGGTGTGGACGTTTAAATAAGCTCCCTAATTTGTTTGGCAACATGTCACAGCTGCAACACTTGAACATAGAAGGGTGTGTACATTTAAATAAGCTCCCTGATTCCATTGGCAACCTATCATAGCTGCATCACTTGAAAATTGTAGGGTGTATAGATTTAAATAGCCTCCCTGATTCATTGGCAACCTATCACATCTACAACACTTGAACATAGAAGGGTGTAAAAGTTTAAATAACCTCTCTAATTCCATTGAAAATAGAATGTTAGGATGTGTTCCAGAGTGCTTCATTAATTCAAATATTTTGAGAGGTTCCTTGCAAAATTCATTTTGTGCACATTCTGCAATAAATCATTTCATTCCATGAGATGACATCTCTTTGAGGCATTTTGTCAAACAATTGAGATGTTTTGTCTACAATTCCACATCTTGCATATATGTCTACTAGAGCATATCCAACTATAACATCTGACAAAAATTCCCCTACCATTATGCTTTGGTGCATGTTCATAGCCCGTCCCAAAGCTCCCATTTTTGCACAAGCAGGGAGGACTCTAGTATTTTACTTGTGGAAATTTTATAAAAAATATATAACAATTAGATAAGAACCCTTTGCTATTGAATAATTGACTAAAAATTTGAAAATTTGAGATATTTGCATTTGATATAGTTATATTCATGTTTCTTTATAGGTTTCTAAAGGCCTTATGCAAAATTTTGGACCTGACAGGGTTCTTGATACCCCAATCATTGAGGTTTGCAGGTTTCTAAAGCTAAAATGTGCTAATTGAAATCCTGTCAAAAGACTTTTTTCCTTTATATCTTTTATTATTCAAATATATAGCCAATTTATGTTTGCATTTATTCTGCCATTGCAGGCTGGTTTTACTAGCATTGGTGTTAGCACAACATATTATGGAGTGAAACCCATTGTGGAGTTCATGACATTCAATTTTGCTATGCAGGTTGGTGTTTTTACTACTATTTAAGTGTTTGTCTTTTGGTTCTAAATGCTATTTTGTTTATCACATAATTTTTTACTTTGGTTTTGTTTATTCAAGTTTCATTTATAATATTTTATTCACTAGGTAGAGTAATGAAGTGATCTACATCACTGTCGTGCCCTTCCTATTGTGTCCATGTTACCATGGCAATAAGTCCACAACTATTGGTTGCATGCCTTTATCCATAGGAGTTATTACTTACCACCTTCTAATATTGAATATCCTTATATTGAATTACATTAGTAATATAAGAAAATAATGGAAATTATCTTTGAATATCTTGGATGAGATTCAACTATTCCACCTAGTACCTCAGTGACTTGTTTTCAATTTTTTTCTCTTTGGAGAATGAATACATCTGACTGACTCCATTTCTATATTCCTAATTCTGAATTGTTTGTCCTAGGCTGAGACAATAAATCTAAATAAATTGTTGTAGGTTCTATCTTATTAATCCTATCATTATATAGTCACCTTGGAGTTTGGATGTACAATTCATATATATATTATATATATATATATATATGCATTTCAGACATGTCTATATTTTGTCTAGCCAGTTTCAAACTTTCAAGTCTGTATAACATTGTATTTCAATATTTTGTAATAGATGGTAAACACTTTTCCTATTCAATCATGGTCCACCGATAAGTGTCACTTCCTCTGATGCCTTTAGCATTTTATCGTTGCATCGGGGGAACTAGGTTTTATGTTGACTGGATAGCCTTTTATTATGCTAATATTTGTGTTGTGAGCTACTTTCATCGGTCTATCAATGGAGCTATGAGGGTAGTTCCCCCGATGTAGTAATGTTAGGCCGATAGTGTCACTATCGGCCTAACATTACCACATCGGGTAAACTCCCCTCATAGCTCCATCGATAGACCGATGAAAGTGGCTCTATATGTGTGTGTGTGTATGTATATACTATGTGTGTGCTTATGAAATCTTCTTTCTACAATAATATCTCATATTGCTATAGCTTTAAGACTTTAGTTAATTACATAATATTTAATAAATGAGTCCTAATGGACTACCTTTGGTGGATCATGTGCAACATTCCTTTGTTATATATTTCACTTTAACATATTATTTTCTGATCTTGATTCTGTTTAAATCAGATTTATTTTCCTATTCTACTAATTACTAATATCCCTATACTAGACTTATAAATTTTCTCAAAGGAACCTTAAATTTTCAATCTCCCTTAAATTTATCTACATTTCTTCAAATTGAATTCAGGATTGGGTGCATCATTTCTCAACATACTAAAAATGGAATTCAATTTCAAGAGATGCTTCCACCGAGTCCCATTTGTGGGAACAAGGAAACAAGAATTGAAATAATGGATGCCAAAGAGAACCATTTAATATTCTAGGAAAGTAGGATGGGAACAAGAGGCACTGCAATTCATAGAGATGTACTTTACTAATGTTTTCCAAGTGTCATTGTTCTTCACTAATTTGCTATTTTAAAATATACATTGACTCAATAATCAACCTATGGCACATTCATTATAATCTCAATACATAAATACGGTGTCACTAAACCATACTATGAGTTGTAACCAATTAAAAATTTAGGAAAACCTTTAAAAAAGAATCTGCTGCATATTTTTTGTTCCTTTTGAAAAAAAAGGAAGATCAAGGGCTGCTCATAGAATGAGAGATATGGATTTGAAAAAAGTAGCAATGCAATTTGAAGAACACAAATATGCTTAAAACAGGTGCAACCAACATTTTTAATCCAATTCAAATAGATTATCAGCCAAAACTGTCCACAAAATAGTTAAAAAAAACCATCCCTAGACTTTGATATTAACAGCTAATATCAGCAACAACCACAACCTCAAGAATAATAGCATACAAAAGAAAGATGGGAAATAGACTCCTCCACGCATCCCATCTATCTATCTATGTGGAAGAGTAATGAAGAATCTAAACATTAAGGTAGGAACCCATATGACATGAGCCTTTCCAACCCACAAAAACTGTGGTTCAATAAGGCAAACATAAAATAATTAAATATAATAGAAACAAACCAATAAGGCCTAAATTTTTGAAATCAATTTTTCTAAAACCACAAAAGAAACTCACTGAAAATCTTCTTTCAGATCTTGAAAAATAGAGATTGGTTAACAATGCTAAATATAATCCAAGTTGAATTTCTTCATAATTTGGACCAATAAAATTGATTCAAGAATCCATCTTGGCCACCTCAATAGAACATAAAACATATTTTTCAGTGGTGGGGTGGCCTTTCTCCTTGAATAGGGATTCCAAACCTACACAATCAATTCCCTATCCCATACACCCTTTTTCTACTCATCTCAACTTCATTAATTCAAGGCTTAGTTCCAATTGATGAAAGAACTCAAACCAAGGAGAATATAAATGAAGTATAAATAAAGTAATAGTAGTAAATTAATGGGTGAATTTCAAATAAAATGATATTATCTTAATCACTTGTAGTGAGCAACCACTACTAGAGAGTAACTAAAGAAAATAGACTTACTTGGTACATGCTCCATACCGGTGCTGAGAGTATGCCCTGTTGCGGTGAATACATAACAGGCATATAAGGTGGCTGCCCTTGGATATGTGATTCCTGAACATGGCCACTTTGTGATGAAGGCCATGTTGAAATGCTATGGGAATGTTGTGCTCTAGATGTTGGTACTAAAGGGGATCCAATAGTTGAATATATCAAAGAACTTGATAGAGGCAAACATGATCCCAAAGCAGCAAGTTGTGGATGATCAAATTTGCAACTAGCTCCATATTTGCAAGATCCAATGCATGTAATATGTACATTTCTTTTCTCCCTATATAATAAAAAATCATTGAATATGACACCACCTAGTTTTAGAAGAAGGATAAATAAATAATCTGTATAATTTATTTCATCAGATCCAATTTACAGAAAGAATTCCTCTCTTTCTGGTGTCATTTGTATCAAAAGTAAAATTGATTATGTTCTAACTAATACAAAATTAGTAATTACATAATAAAAGGTTAACCAACCATGCGCATAGGAAATCCTAACACGTTCAATTGAGTGTGCCCTATTCCAGCCTTGTCATGTGGATGAAGGTATTTGCAGTTTGCCCCAAATTTGTGAGTTCTAATCTTTGAAAAGTACTGTAACACACATCCATCAAACATAGCATTTTACTCGAGAATTAGAAAGAATAACCCTGAAACTGGCTACTTAACTAAACACACATTCAAAGTAGAATCAACCATATCTGCTTGAATATTCATTATTGATACCTGAAGCACTATAAATTATAATTAAATCTTGAATAAATGGGAACAAATATTTGATCTTATCATAAACACCTAGAATACTTGAGTGGTGCCACTTATATGGTGAGAAATGGAATAGCTAAGTTCTTCAAACTTGCATTATTACTTATAAGCTTCTTAAATAGATTTTGATCCTTGTAATAGTCTAGAATAACAAATTACTAACCAAAGAAAGTGCCACTATCACTACCACTAACCTGCAAACGTGTCATCTTAAGCCCAAATCCCAAAAGACATCAGAGAAAACAAGACAAACATATTGATATGGTTACAATTAATGGCTATACTCGTGATAGTGCATCAATTTCATCATATCAGACCCAACAATTGTTTGGTAATCATGCAATTTACTATATGAAACTTCACAAATCCAGCATGTTAACACCTCTAGAACTACCTTGTTTTAACCACAAACTTTTTTTTACTATTCTTCAACATATACATGCTCAACCTTTTCACTCAGTTCAACTTCACTCTTAATTTGTAATTTAAGTGAACTAATCTTGGAATTCTTGACTTCTTAAAATTGTTCCAAGAGATCTTCCAGTTTCTCCTTGTGAGTATACACACCATAACTTCCTTTGGTATGTACCCATGATTTTTATGAACTTCTCTTCAACTGCTACCCTATTTTTGCACTTGAAATTCTGGATTACCCAAGTTCAAATTGTCTAGGTTACACATTCTTCTCACCTGGTAAAATGACAGTTTACCATTGCTTTAAGGGAAACAAAAGCCAATAAATTTGAAGCACAATAGTGATATGCATTGTACAACATAGTAAGATATACATGGAAAACAAGTATGGTCATTTCAAAAGTTTAAACGTGTGGCTAGGTGCTATGGTAACTCAAGTTGAACTTCATTGCATTGTTTACTTCTTAAGTTCTTATCAATTTGTTCATAATTAAACTCTACACAACCCATTGTTGCTCTTGAAGTCTAAAATGATGGTTAATCTCATCTTACCACTATCTACCCCATCAATGTTGTACATTTTGTAACACTTGTGTCTCCTTGATTATAATTGCTCCATAATTCTTCACTATTCTTTGTTGGCCACAAGCTTCCATTTTGAATTGAAAGTCCTTTTTGTGAAGGAATTTTGTTGTAGGATCTTTTTCGTTTGTTTGCAAACCCATTTTTTTCAAGTATGAGCCTTCTCGAATGGCAGATTCACATTCTTCATCAGTGGAAGTTTCTATAGTTTTTGAAATCTTCTTTCAACAAATTTTTCCCTTTGGCAGAAGTAGTTACTATTTCACAAGCTTTCCTTACCAATGGAAATTGCTTCTTTTTTGCAAGTTCTTTTGTTGTTAGAAGTTATTCATTGGAAGAAGTTTCTTCCTCCACAAGAATTTTGGTGGAATCTCATTGTTTTGCGAGTTTTTTCTTCATTGGGAAATTGTTGCAGACAAGTTTCCCATGGAAAAAGTTTTGTTGGGCTATGAGGTTCTCCTTTGGCCAGAGTCATGAATCTCCTTTTGCTTGGAATTTTTTTTAGGAAATCCCTATCTAGTCATCATTTTGAACATCCATGGGCCATGCATCTCAATGCTACCCAATGACAAGAATCTCTTGCTTAGTGGAAGTTTGTCTTTTCTACAAGTCTCTTTTGCCTAGCAGAAATTTTTGGAGTTTTGTCTTGTCAACATCATAGACTTCTATACATTCACCTCTACTAGATCCAATGGCATAGGAATAGTCTATTTTGAGGGTGACATCAACTCTAGGCCTACCACAATTCCTGTAGCCTTGTGTTCCATGTGCCTTCTATAGTTCTCTTTGTTGATAGAAGTTTTCAGGTTCATCTTCCACATCAGTAGTAAATTACTCTGGTAACATTGTTTTTTAGCACTTTCAAGCTTAATTTTGCTCCTTTTTCATCTATGCTTTAGAGATTCAAAATATTCAATCCTCATGTGGTCTGATGCCTTCCTAATAGCAGATTTGTTCTTGGCTTTGAGGGGCAGCTATCACAACCATGACTTTGTTGAGGTTACTCTCCCCAAATCTCACAAGAGGGTACTATTCCCTTGATCCCTACAAGGTGCACTATGACTTGACCCTGCCAGTGGCTGCTGCCCTTGGGCCCCTGCTCCAGTGCCATAAAAAACAAAGGAGTACTACACCAACTAACTATGCTACTTTTTTGACTCTATGCCCAATGAATGAAGGCACATAATATTTTGAATTCAATGCTTGTGAGAAAAATTCCCCAAGATGTCCCTAGAAATTTAGTGAATTCTTCACTTCCTTTGGATTCCAAAAAAAAATTCTTCAAATTATATGAAGTATAGCATGCTACGTTTATCCAAAAAGAGAAGTCTATTTTTAGGTTAGTATGCTAGTTATTTTGATCCATTGGATTGCCCTATTTAAGAATGTTTTTATCTTTTTGACAATCTATGAGTATAGCATTTTTCATCTTTGTATAGATAATTTTTCCTTTTGATGGAATAAGCATTGTTTTGACTTTATTTGTCATATCTTTGATTCAAAGATTGTCCTCTAGTTTTAATTTCATGTAGTGTGTCTGCTTGCTCATGGCCCCTGTATGGAAGTGAATTTCTTATGCATATCTAGCAGTTGCAGGCCATGATTTGGAGTTCTATGCATCAAGTAATTTTGTGGAAGTAAAGTTGAGCCAACCCCAACCATAGACTTTGGTATTTTCATATTTGATAAGTTGGTTGAATGCTAAAAGGAGAGTTGATTGATCACTAGTTTTGAAACATTGCCCCATTTTTACTTTCTCTATGCAACTATATCTCTCCTTTTAACCCTTTACCACCTCCTAACCCTTTTCTCTACAAGCATTAGATTGGTTCTTACATTAAATAGGAACCAACCTTCCTCTAGAGGTTACCTATACGTTTGAAGTTGTGTACAAATATCTGAGACTGCTTGCCCCCCAAATCACATTTTTGGGGTCAAAGTTGGGTGTGTCATTTTGGAGCACAAGAAGAAGATAACACTGTGGCATGAAACAAAGTAAAACAAAAAGTTTGTTTTCCATGTTTCCCATTCTAAACTATCAACTCAGTACTCAAAAGTGCAAACATCTTCTGCCTGTATCAGAGGATGTTGAATCTTCAAGAGTCTCAGCATTGATTTTTCATAACTAACGTATGTGTTCTCTAAACTCTATCAAAATGATTTAATTTGATGATAATTCAACCTCAACTAGCTCAATGTATCAGCACTCTAGTTCCTTCTAACTATTTATTACAGGGTTAAAAATTGGTGCAAAACAATTTTTTCTGCAATTGGCACCTAAACAACATAGAATAGGTGTTGGAGATGAAGCATGTTGAGGTGAATCTTAACATCATTCAAAATTAGCCCTGCTAGTGTTGCTGTATGAAATTCAATGACTACAGTGTTGACTGTAGTTGATTGTGTGAAGAGCTCTGAAAAATGCTAATTAGTAATTTGTGATAATGTTGAGATGTTAAATTATGTATAGCATGACTGTATGAATAGGCAGGCTCAAAGCAATGTGAGTAGGTAATGATATCACTCCTAGCACAAAGGACTAAATGAGTGGGAAGGAACTGTTAAGGCACCTAAAATGTGTCAAAGGCACAAGTTGTTGCTACTGAAGAAGAAGTTTATCCTCTGAGTTTTCTTTAGAAGATACAAACGTAAAAGACAAATAATATTAATGTTATTATTTACCTGTTAGAATCTCTTGATGGATACAAGCTTGGGTGAGTGCTGATATGGTTCTTTGAATTGAAATACATGTATCAACCATTTGTAGAATCTATGGAATTTTGCCAAATATTTGTTACCCTAGCCTTTTGCTATCTCAGCAGATATACATGTATTTCATTTAATGAAAGTTACAGATTAACTAGAATTTGATAAGACTTATATTCATAATATTTGAGGGAAATTATTGTTAGGATGAGTTATAGATTTGGAGCTCTTTTTCCCTTTTACACCATAGAGTAGTGCCATGTTCTCACTTCCTCTTTCTTTCTCCAAACCAAAATCTCAATGGATTTATTAGTAAATTGTTTGAACATGAGATGTATTTTGTAGAAACATAATAAAACTATGCGATACAACTTGAGAAATGACTACAATAATCTCCAAAAGTTGTAGAATTGAAAAAGTTAGAGCTCCAAGCTGAAAAGGAATAACTTGGACTACTGCACTTTGATTGGTTGATATATGTAGAATTGTAAGGCATCTAGAGCCCCTGTGTAATATAGATTATATTATTGACTTGCTAGCTATAAACATAATACATATTTTTTGTTTAAAAAAAAGATCCCAGAACAAGAAGATCAACTCACCCGATTCAGTAAATGCCTAGTTGGAGTTGCATCAAAAAAGGACATTGGTGCATGAAACATGCACCTGTGCATATCATTGAAAAGATGATTGGCATTTTTTAATCTTTCCAGGGAAGTAACAATAGACCTCACAAGAATGCAGAAGGAACTTGCTATTGCTAAAGCAACGTAAATCACATTAAGATGGTAGTAGCTAACAATGGACATCTGATCTTTTGTTGTAGGAGTTGCCCATGCCATCCAATAATTGCTACTTATTTGAAGTATGTGAAATAATGTTTGTGCCAATAAGATTATATGTATCAAAACACCTATGTATGCAATAGTGATATAAGACCAATACACCCACGCACTTACCATGCCACTCTCTCTTTCTTCTTCTTGCACAAGCTGTAAATGTTTTTCTTCTTTTTCTCTTGACTTATGATTTTATGATTCGTGCTCTTCCTCTAGCTCTTGTGTGTTCTGGTCAATACCTTGCTTCTGGAGTTGTTTATTGTTAACATCTTTCACACTAGCTGTATTGTCAGATGACAATTCTTTAACAAATGCATTTGATGATAGGATCTTAGATTTCTCCATAGCATCAATGGATTTCAATGCTTTTTGATGTGAACCAACTAATTCCTCAAAATTTGAGCTTGATTGTAATATATCATCATATCTTTCAGATTGAGTAATCTCACCATCTCTCATTACCTAAAAAAAGTTACAAAAATGTCCTTTGTGAATAGAACTTGGATCTTTTTGTTTCTTCTCTAGGATACATGACTCCTGAAGCCATTACCTAGTTCTTCCCACAGCTAGCTGTCAATTGTAACTTCTCATATTTAATTATTCAACTCAATAGTAAATAGAGAAATACAAACATACCAGAATGAGGTCAACAGCAAATAAAAACTCCACTTGGTGAGTTACAAAGACTACAATTTTTGAATCCAAAATGCTAAGTAGACATTGTTGTAACAGGAAAAGGCTAGATAAAATTACTTGGAAAAAATTGTGTCCCACTATGTGCATCAACAACACTAAATGGATCATCAAAAAGATAGATATCTACATCTTGATATAAAGCCCATGCAATCTATATCCTTTGTTTTTTCCCACCACTCAGATTTATTCCTCTTTCTCCAATTTGTGTTTGGTCTCCATTCGGTAACAATTCTAGATCTTTCTTTAATGCACAATCCTGCAGCACAATCTCATACCTGATTTTTGAGAAGGAAGGATATCTCTTAGTGTACTTTACATATATATCTAAGTTCTATGTTGGAGAGTTTATCAAATACACATTAGGTCTCAAGGATGCTACTAGTTTGTGCACATCAGGCACCCCATATATTATTGGAATTATTGGGCCTTTGCATTATGTCTTTGTTTCCGTTCACTACTCAACAATGACTCATTTATGATCTTTGCCACATCTTATATAGTTTTTTTCATGGTTTCACTTCTTACCAACCAATAGCTTCTATTGATCTCTAGATGGTCCTCATTTTATTAATATAATCCTTGGTTTTAAGCACAATATTGGCACTCCCTTTGTCCACTTTGAGAACAATGATCTCATTATTGTTAAGTTTTTATAATGCCCAGTTTACTTCCTTCAAGATGTTGCTCCTGGGTGGTTTTGTATTCCTTAATATTCTTGAATAGTCCTATCTAATTTCTTCAGCAGTATGATCTGGTCGGTTGAGTATGATATTTGAAAATTTGACTAGTAGTTTCTCATTAGGGATATGGCTAAGGGCAATGTCAATTCTTGGTCTTTACGAAACCAGCTTAGGATTGTGACATCTAAGGTAGTTGATGAGAGGTAGGCAATGTTTTGTGATATGAAATGAGCATACGGGACTAAAATCTATGCTTTATTTTCTATTGACTGGTTTGGCATTTTTCTTCTTTTTTTGAACTAATTCTAGACACTTTTGAAGGATTTTTGTTGCTAGGTAGTTAAGCTTTGCACTGCAAAGGTAATGTGTTGCATAATTATTAAATATGTCTTCATCCAACAATAAAAATGAGTATATGGGCCTAAATTTCTATACTTTATTTGCATTTCACTGGTTTGGAAATTTTCTTCTTTTCTTGAACTAGTCTAGACATTTTTGAAGTATAAATATTTCTAGTTAGTTGATCTTTGCATTGCAATGGAATTGTGTTGCATAATTATTAGAGATATCCTCTTCCATGTGATATATTCTCCCACCTGGGATGTTTATTTTCTTAAAGGATGAATTGCTACTTATATGATCGCAATTTTCTGATCAGATCTATTTGGAAAGAAAGAAACATTTTTTGGTGTAACATTTTTCTCTTGAAAGGAAAAAAAACATATAAGCATATTTTGAGATATTGCAAGTTAATAAATAGGACTTTTGAATTTAAAGTTAGGGTAGATTTTAAAGGAAACATTATTTTTGGAAGTGTTTTGGTCACTTTCAGATCCAAGACTGAATTTTGAATTAGAAGGTCTAAACTTTGTAATCTGGTACTTGTATTTTAAAAGGTGAACCCCTTTTTCTTGGCTGGGAAGGGTTGAAGCCCTGGGATGGCATCACCCTGGGAATTCTCACCACACAAATGTACCTGAGAATCAGACTTAGGCTAGCAGTGGTAATCTCCTACCAATTTACTGCCAGACCACTACCCAAGAACATCATATGGTATTTTGTTCTAAATTCAGATAATCTGATTCTATCATTATTCCTTTCTTGATTTACTTTTGTGAATTGGTAAGACATAAAAATTGATGTGAAGTGTGTAGTAACTTTTGTTTCCCTTTGTTCCAGATCCAGTCTTGAGATTTCAGCTACTTGATATTGAAATGGCTAATGAAGAAGACAAAGGGATGGTGTCTCATCATCATCATCATCAGATTTACTGTTTGATAAGCTTACAGATAGGGTATGTAGATGAATATTTTTGTAGATTACTTTAATAGAATAATTTTTCCTTTCTATGTGCATATTAGTTTTTAAAATTTAATTGTAGCCTTGTTGGTATTTTAACACGTATTGTGTTTCTTCCATTTGTATATAATACTATGTTGTTAGTTTATAGGCTGAGTGACTATGAATCAAATTACTAATTCAATAAATACTAAATAGTTATTCTCCTTGATTCCATTGGCAACCTGTCACAGCTGCAACCTTGAACATAGAAGGGTGTGAACATTTAAATAACCTTCCTGATTCCATTGGCAACCTGTCACAATTGTAACACTTGAACATGGTAGGGTGTATAGATTTAAATAACCTCCCTCATTCCATTGGCAACCTGTCACAACTGTAGCACTTGAACATAGAAATGTGTAAAGGTTTAAATAACCCCCCTGATTCTATTGGCAACCTGTCACAGCTGTAGCACTTTAACATAGAAGACTGTAGAGGTTTAAATAACCTTCCTGATTCCATTGGCAACCTATCACATCTGCAACACTTGAAAATAGAAAGTTGCAGAGGTTTAAATAACCTCTCCAATTCCATTTTCAACCTCTCACAGCTGCAACAATTGAATATAATAGGAAATTTTAAAAATAAAATATTGTCACAATTTGAATAATCTCCTTGATCTCATTAGCAACCTGTCACAGCTGCAACACAACACTTGAACATAGAATGGTGTGGACATTTAAATAAGCTCCCTAATTAAATAACCTCCTTGATTCCATTAGCATTGTCATAGCTGCAACACTTGAACATAAAAGGGTGTGGATTTTTAAATAAGCTCCCTGATTCATTTTGCAACCCGTCATAGCTACAACACTTGAACATAGAAGGGTGTGGATGTTTAAATAAGCTCCTTGATTCCATTGGCAACCTGTCACAATTGCATCACTTGAACATGGTAGGGTGTATAGATTTAAATAGCATCCCTGATTCATTGGCAACCTGTCACAGCTGCAACACTTGAACATAGAAGGGTGTAAAAGTTTAAATAACCTCCTTGATTCCATTGAAAATAGAATGTTAGGATGTGTTCCAGAGTGATTCATTAATTCAAATATTTTGAGTGATTCCATGAGATGACATCTCTTTGAGGCATTCTGTCAAACAATTTAGGTGTTTTGTCTATGATTCCACATCTTGCATATATGTCTACTAGAGCATATCCAACTATAACATCTGAAAAAAATTCCCCTACCATTATGCTTTGGTGCAAGTTCATAGCCCATCCAGTGTGCATGTCCAACACCAAAGAGAATGGAAAGGTCTTTTTTTTTACCCAACTACACCCTCCTATTATTTCCTTAGAAAAAAAGATGCCTAATTATTACAAGAGATTCATAGAATATCAGGTTCAGATAAAATGGAACATAGACCTCACCTAGAAACCAGAGAGTCTATTTCAGAGTGATTGATTTTTCTTCCAAAGGTTATCTATGAAAGAATAGATCATTGTCACTTGAATTATCCATTCCTCTTCATTTTCTCCCAATGATTTTATAACTCTAACAAAGCATTTAGACTTTTCAAAGCTTTTTAGATGAAAAATTAGATGAGCAGGCTTCTGGTAGCTTCCCATTTCTAATTCCAAGGATAGAAACTCTTCCCATGGAACATTCCATAGTATTTTACATGGTATTGTAAGCATTTTATTTGATGATGGGCACTCAAAACATAGGAACAAACACTTTTATAAGTGCCTTAACCTGGCATGACAATATTTCAAAAATGATGCAGTCTAAATGATCCTCGTATAAATCTGACCATGGAAATTTGAAGGTTCCATTGAAATATCTGTGCATCCAAAATGTCTCCTTTCTTTTGCAACGTAAAGCACCATTTGCAAAGTCAACAACATACAAATCAATGTTCTCTCTTTAATAGTGCTCAACAGTACATAAGAAACTAATGCAATTCGTCCATTAATATGTCCAGATAATTTGAATATCAATAAAGCACTAGTATGTGAATGGAAACACATTTTCATTGATGGCATGGTTTGTTGGTGTTTAGATGGTGCTATTTCAGCGCCCACCTAGTGTCAAGCCCTTGCAGGGCTGGTGGGCTTGTGGGCCACTTTACTCGTGCACTTGGATTGTTGGTTGTTAGGGGATGGGGCCCCCTGTTTTTGTTCCCACTAGCTGGGCCCGATTAATGCCAATAACTCAAGCTAACGGCCCATTCAAAACCTCAATTTACAAAAAAGAATACATGAAACACATTAATTTACAGGTTAAAGCATAAATGTGACATGCACTAATTTCTTGAAGAGATTTTCATTCAACCCTGATAACAAGTACAAAACTGATGAAATTATTGAATTGGGTTGTCAAACTTTTAAGGATAGATGATCCAAATATTGATTTTTTTAACAACTTTCCTGTAAGATTGTAATTGATTTCAACAAATTCACTCACTTATGTTTATTAGTATTTAAAAGCTATTGTTTTATTGCCATACATATGTGTGTGTGATATCCTTATTGTAAATACATTTATATATCATAGTGAATCAAATAATTAGACTAAAACTACATTTGGCATCTGCATCCAAACACACTTGGACTGGACTATACTTACATAAGTCAACACTGAGAACCAAACCAGATTTCCAAAATCAGTAATCATGGTGTTATTGTCATTAATGTTTATATCATATTGGTATCCTCAGAATTATTACAAATGGTCAATTTACAAAACCTTAACAAATATTCCGCAGATATTCTTGTTCATAAATAGATAAAATATAAATACAATAATCTGCAGGAAAGTAAAAATTCCCAAGTAAAAAGTGAAAAGGGAAATGACCTGCCCAGATGTTTCCCTTTCATTATATGCTTAAATAATTCCACTACTCTGGATGGCACGTGAGATCCTAATTCTATTTGAAACAGATTTGTTTCCAAATACCTGAAAAACATGTACAACTTCCACCAATACCATGCACAGTCAAGGAAACAAAGTCCAAGACTCCACTCACAGGCTGAACAATAATACCCAAGAGCATGTACAAAACTAATAACACCATGTTCTCTTGCACTTTCCAAAGGTTTAGTTAACACTCCAGAGAAACCAAATGCCACACCCTATGCTAAAGCCTCAGTGCCTTGTAAAATGCCATCACCAAATCCTATAATTTTCCTTGAAGAATCCTACAAAAAATCCATAAAAATGTCATATAAGGACAATGAATATGTTCATATTTCTCAAATCTATGGATTTTTCCTCAATTTAAATATAATTTTTATGTTCACCTGTTTTATACGTAACTGAAGGAATTGTCCATCTGTGGAAAGTTTGGCAAGTCCTTTAATCAGAGATGCCAATGTTGAGCTTGTCATACCAAGGAAATCTACTCCAAAAAGCAAATGTAGGGGATTATGTATCAAATCTCTCCAAATCCGGTGGGTAATTGATGGTAAGACAACACTTTTTCTCATGAACACGTGTCTGTGAACAACTTTCCGAAGATGGATCTGACAAAGAAAAGAGTTGCAATGATCAGGAACATAACTTCAAATGTTGACTTGTTTTCTTTCCATTTAACATGAAGACTTGAAACAATCAATCTAAGATCACAACTATTGATCCATAAATTCGATTAGAATTATTCATATGTGGAAGTTGAATTGATATGTTGCACTAACCTACATTTTGACTATATTCCCAATAGTGTCAATTACAGGACTCCAAATACCAAGCACTCCATGAGGCCTCTGGGCAGGTGTTGTCTCTAGTGAAAACTTTAACCTCATTTCTGCTATATCAATCAAACTAACCCATAAAACAAAGTAGTTAATTAAAGTTCAACCTCAATTACATTGACATTAAAAAGATTGTCCATTTTCATCTTTCAGTGATCTGAATGAGATTAAAATTGCTCTCAAATAATGCTTGAGAATAAGGAGTGCTTAAGAGCTCATTAAAAATCTCTTCCCTTCATCTTGATCCACCCTCAACACCTTGACATAAGAGCAACAAAACAAAGTTCTTTTATATTGATGTTTAATAAAAAAATATGAAATTATTGCTTTGGAATTGCCTGAAATGCTTTTCTTTCTTGCAAAGCAGTAGATTTTGAGGTAGGAATGGAATTTTAACAGAGTGTTTGTTGTTTCCTCTCTTTAATGTGATATTTTTGTATCTTTCTAATGGTCATGTATCTGGATTGCCTTTGTCAGGTTTTTGAGAGTGGGAATCCCAATGCAAAAGCAATAGTCCTTTCAAACATGGCAACAACTTTTGATCAGATTCTGTTATAGTTTGAGGTTTACTGCTTCAAATCCTCTCTATGTAATTTTTTATGCTTTAGTTCATAAATGATGTAAAGAAAAAACAATTAACACATTACACTATATTTACTCATTTGAACAAATGCATAATTTCTTCTGTTTCTTCCTTTATTTCAAGATCCTTTCACATTTTCTAATTATCATAGAGCAATACATGAGCCTTTTTATTAATACATGTTTGGACAAAATTACATTCAGCCATTGATTGATTTCAGGTATTGTTGTGATTCCCAAGAAGGTTTTAGTTCTTGTTTTTTAATCTGATAGGATTGGTTGTATCTCATAGGAGGGTTTCTGATTGCAGATTTAAGCAGTATTTGATCACCCCTAATAATAGAGAGGTAGATTATTTTTCCTCATGTTTTTTCCATTGAATTTTTTTTCTATTAACTATGTAGTTTTGACAAATGAACAATAAGGTTATTTTGATTTTTGAGACTAAAAATGACATCCTTGAGTAAATTTTTGAACGTAAGGGAGGTTGTCTATATGTTAGGCTTGCTAGGGGAATTGGATTGCTCGACAAGAAAAGATTTCTAAATTAATTTAGCTCTAACTCTATAGGAAAGATGATAGTTTGATGGACATACACAATTCTACCTATATGGGAGTGATGAGAGTTGGATGGAACATCTAAAGAGGTTCCAGATATGCTAGAGGAAAGCTATGAGGAAACTAAATTGATAATGTTTGAAGTTTTTTTTTCTTTCTTAGATGTTGAGTCTAATTAATAAGTTTAATGTTGTGTTGCAACTTGCAGTTGAGTATGTTGATATGATAAAGGCTAGCATTGTCGATCCTCTAAAAGTTATCAAAATTGCATTAGTTGATGCAAAAAGGAAAAACTATTTATCTTTATCATAATTAGTGGAACTTGCAACTACAATATCTGATAAAAATCTACTTCCAAATATGTTTTTGACGTGCAAATTTTGAAACCTTATTTTCAAGTTGCAGCTCCAAATTGGAGAAGTAAAAGGTGAATATCAGCGAGAAAGAGTTTGGAGGAGCCAAAACCAATAGCGGCGGGAAAGTTGTGGATTTTCAAGGGGATTAAATGGGTTGAGCCCCTATAGGAGGTCCCTGCCCTTCCAAAATGACTATAGTTAAGGAAGGGGAAAACAATATAAGTATATGAAAATAGGAGTATTTTGTTTATATAGTGTCAGTAAGTTGTATAGTGTCACTGAGACATTGAATGTAACCAATGAAATTTTGATTTGCCAATCAGGTTTAATAAAGTAAATTTTTAGAGTGGTTTTTTCTCCACTTATAAATACTATGTTGTTTGTGTTTGTGTTTGATCAATCATATTTGTTCAAGAATTTTAGTCTACATTTCATGGTGCTTCTTCACCATTTGTATATCTATGATACTTGAAGTTTATTTGCATTAATTTGTGAGGATTAATTAAGTTAGATTTGATTTGTAATGACTAAAATAATGACTTACATGACTAAATATATGACTAAATTAATGACTAAAGTAATGACTAAATATATGACTAAATAAATGACTACCATGACTAAATAAATGACCAGTTAACAACAATCAAATTAATGACTAAATATATGACTAAATTAATGACTAAATATATGACTAAACAAATCACTACCATGACTAAATAAATGACTAAATTAATGACTAAATCAATGATCAAATCAATGACTAAATAAATGACTAAAATAGTTTAGTCATAAATTTGGTGGTGTTATAAATGACTACAAATAAACCACTAAAATAGTATCATGACTAAAATTAATGACTAAAATATATGACTAAATAAATGACCAAATCAATGACCAAATCAATGACTAAATCAATGACTGGATAAATGACTAAATCAATGACTAGATAAATGACTAAAATAGTTTAGTCATAAATTTGGTCGCATTATAAATGACCGGCAATAAACTACTAATGGTCACATGACCAAAATTAGTCATATATATGCAATTTTTAGTAGTTTATTTAGTCATATATTATTGTTTTTGTACTAGTGCAAAGGCAGTTCCCCTTGACAATGGCTTGGGAAATAACAATAAATAAATCTCAAGGCTTGACACTGGAGAGAGCTACAATAGATATTGGAACTAAAGAAAGGAAAGGACTAATGTTCACAACTCTTTCCCGTGCAAAATCAATAACATGAATACGTATAGATCCACCTTTCTCCTTTGACAAATACTATAGACTGTATTCCAACAAATACAATGCACTTCAAATTGAAGAAGAGGATTGCCTCCAACAATTGTGTGTATTCCCATCATGATGAAATGTTTCTATTGTTTATAGTTGTGGACATCTAAATTTAATCACTCCCATATGATTAAATTTAATCACTTTTTGTCTACCATATTAAAATATTAATTTATTAAATTAATATTACATATTTTATCTCATATCTATGAAGTATTTAATTTAATAATTAAATGCTTTATCTTTCACCTTCTTCCTCTCTAAATTAAATAAATACACTAATTTATTTAATTTAGTCATTTTTCCCCTTTTGATTTAAAATCAATTTAAAATTCCTCACTTTCTCTCTCCTTGTTACATCCTCCATAACCTTGCCCTAATCTGAATTAATTTAATTAATTCATGATTATGATGTGCATCCTCTTAATCAGAGATTAATGTCACATCCTCCTACATTTGCCACTTGCCTCTAATTTGCCATTAATTAGCTTAATCCAATATTTGCACAACCTTAACTAAGGTCATTAGCTAAATTTAGCACCACTTTTTAGCCATCCTTTGCATTTACCTTCTTTTGGCATTGCCCCCCTTTCCCATGTGAATTTTTAATTCACATTTATTTGTCCTAGATTCCCCTCTTTTATACGTGAATTTTTAATTCACATTCCATCTTCCCAAGGCTTATAGAACCTTGGACTTGTCACAATCTCCACATGTGACCAAGTCCCACCTTTTGGAGCCCACCTTTTATCCTCTAGATCATCCTAGGAATGTGAATTTTTAATTCACATTTATATCCCCAACCACCTTTCCTTTTCCCATGTAGATTTTTGAGGAATTCCAAAATTCCTCAAATGTCCCTTTCACTCCCACTTGGGGACAAGGAATCCCTTTTTGAGGAAATCTCCTCACTCCCCAAGGTGCATGTCCTTCCTCCACCTCATGCATTTTTTGACACCTCACTTACACCTCATCTTCTCTTGGCCACTTCACCATCTACATGTCAATATGTGAGGGCTTGTGGGTTCTCAACCCACCATAGCCCTTCATCTTGGCCTTGTTGGATGCATCTTGACCGTTGAATTCTCTAGAGAATTCAAATTCTCTTATAAATACCCCCTCTCTAAGGGCATTTTCAACACTTTGGATTTGAGTAACTACATGCTGCCAATTTGCATTCTCACTCATTCACTATCATCTAGCCATCCATTTTAATCATTTTGCACATTCAATCTTGCATCTAGCTACATCACAAACCATCTAAGGAGCACACAAAATCATCTCAATCAAGGGCCAACCAAGGAGTCATCAACAGCAAGGAAGGTGTTCAAAATCATTTGCATCTTATTTTATCTACTTTCTTTCTTGTTTTATCACTCTTTTGGCTAATCTTGAAGTGTCCTTAGTCTTTTATCACTTGCATTTCTTAGTTATTTTGCACGTTAGAGTAGGGTAAAATTCTTAGGATCACAACAATAACTATACCACTTCTCCTTTCCCTCTTCATTTCAATGCATTTAGAATTCCCACTATATTCCTAATTTTCCTTCCTTCTCATTCTCTCCATAGTGCAATTGTAATCACTGCTGCCAAGCTAGCCAAAGTTTTACTTCTACGGTGATTACTAAGAGAAGTTGCTATTAAATTATTGCATTATGCTTCTTGTCTCCTCCAACAACAAACTTGGATTCCTTCCTCTTCCTTGCTTGACCAAATAACATTTATATTTAATTTTGGTCTCAATACCTTCCTCTTCTTTGGTCAATGATTCCACTGCCAATGCTATCACCTTTGCACCATTTGTGTCTAACTATATCAGATTCTAAACAATTTAGATTGCTAACAATCTTAGCTATAATTGCAGATCTTCACAATGCTTAATAGCTTCATGATCACAAGTTTTGCATGTTGTCTGAGTTGCAACTACATTCCATTTATATACAAGGTAAGGCTATATCTCCTTTATTCCATCTCTTATTTCACAACTGCATCTCAAATTCTTTGTCATAAATGATACAATTGTATATACTTTTAAAAATGGATAACACTGATTTCAACCAAACAAAATTCTCAGGTGTCAAAACATAATTATCTGGGAGTTATAATTGTAAACATACTGTGTCCCGCTCTTTACATCTTGTTTATGTGATCTCTTCTATTGCAGATGCATTACATATTATTTGTTATAAACTATATAAATGTTTATATTTCCTAATTTAGATATTGTGTGCCAATGACACATGTTCGTTGCACTAAACTTCAAATTTTTCTTGTGTCTAACTATATTTGATTGAAACCATTCTAGATTGCAAATGTTCTCAACTATAACTGCACATATCCACAATACTAAATAGCTTTGCGATCACATGTTTGGCATGGTGTACAAGCTGCAACTACATTCTATTTATATAGAAGGTAACACTATATGTCCTTTATTCCATCTCTTATTTCACAACTACATGTCAAATTCTTTGTCATAAATGATACAACTATATATACTTTTAAAAATGTACAACACTAATTTCAACTAAATAAAATTTTCAAGTTAATGCTATGAGATTTCCACAATCCATAATGCTTAAAATTTGTTGTTTCTGGATATTTGATTGTTTTTTTGTTTGTGGATGAAAAAACTCAAACACAATCAAATATCCAGAAACAATGAATTTTAAGTAAAAATTCTCAGGTGCTAAAACATTGGTTTCACCATTGATCATAGTGGTGGGAAATGTATGTTCTTTCTTGGGGGTTTGGTGACAGCCCATGCGGCTGCATAACCCAATATGGCAGGGTGGAGAGCAGGCCTTCTTTTCTTCTATTCATACTACATCCTGTTACATCCACAAGGTATGCCTACATCTTATTTATTTAGTGCCTTTTATTGCACATGCATTGCATATTATTTGTTATAAATTATAGAAATCTTTATTTTCCCTAATTTACATATTGTCTACCAATGACACATATTCAATGCACAAAACTTCACATTTCCTTTCGATTTTTGCAAAACATAATCAAGACAAATAATTTGTTTCACATAAGATAGGATTGTATTTGTGAGTGATCTTTCATCTCAACTTATATTCATGAGTACTATGGATGTTTTCATAGCATTAGATCTTCTATGAAGTCATCCTTGCTGCAAGGTTCTCACCAAGGCTCTATCAACTACTCTTATTTTTTGTTTTCAGCAGTCCCAACATTGATAATGGTTTGACTTTATGTTATGATCTTGAAATTGTTGAGTTTTCAAATTGCATAATAGGGATTTTGAGGAAGTGATGTTTTGTAAATGACCTTTGAGAATAATCATTGACTGCAAAATCAATTAGAATGATTGGAAATAAAATAAAATATATATAGTTTCAAAAATTTTGTATCAATCTTCAACAAAATTCTATAAATGCAATTATCTCTTTATACTTAGGCTTGTGCATGACTTATGTAGAATTATATTCTAAGCTTTCAAATAATTGCATTATCCTTTTGAGATAATGTATTGCCCATTGTTGCGATTAATGGTGGCATCAATGTTCCATATAACACTTAGAATATACTTTTCGCATGGGTTTGTTGTTGTGATTTTTTGTGTTTTGTGGGTTTTCCATTTGGGTCATTGTTCAAACCAATATTCTTTGATTCATGGTTTTTCATTTTGTGGCTATGGTTGTAGCAACATAATAAAATAGTTAATGTTATACAGTTTATGTTAATTTCCATGAGACATTGTTCATTATTGTTCTCTAGCTTAGGCTATATTGTTCCATTTTTGATTTGGTACTGTTGACTATAAGTCTATATTTTTCCATAGGTTTTTTACTGTGAATTTTGGTGTTTTGTTGGTTTTTCCATCTAGGTCATTGTTGAAACCAATATTATTTGATTTATGCCTTCCATTTTGTGGCTATGCTTGCAATGCAATAAAATAGTTAATGTTATACATTTTATGTTTCTTTCCATAAGGCATTGTTCATTTTCGTTCTCTACCTTACACTATATTGTTTCATTTTTTATAAGGTGTTGTTGAAAAGGCTATATTGTTTCAATCTTCTATAAGGTGTTGTTAAAAAAAGACTATTGTTTGTTAAAACCAATATTGCTACATTTATGGTTTGTGTTTGGTGGAAATGGTTTTGCATGGGTTTGTTACTATGATGTTTTGTGTTTTGTGGGTTTTTCCATCTCGATCAATGGTTGCATCAATGTTCCATACAACACATATGGATCACTATGTATCAATCGTGTTTACATCTACTATGACATACATACATATCTACACATAAGGGAAATACATTGTCCATCATTGCGAACAATGGTAGCATCAATGTTCCATATAACACTCAAAATATGGCTTATCATTCAGAGAATGTGTCAGTATATAACAATGTTGTTTGTATCTGCTATGACATATATCCAAATCTGTACATGCCATTGTTAGTTACTACGATCAGTGGTGACATTGATGTTCCAAATATCACTTAAAATACAACTTATCATTCCCTCTGTGCAGATATGTGCGTATTCTATTCTTAATTCCTCCTAAGTGTGTACACATCCCTGCCATTTGGAGTTCCTCTCCACCCATTGACTCATCGTTGCATGTCACTACACGCAACTGCTAGTTGTAAATGTTGTAAATTATTTTTTTCAGTTTAAATAGTTATATGGTAGTTAAACTATTGTTTTGCTTATAAAATAAGAATGTAAACATTGCTATAAAATACTCAATGAAATGTAATAATAATATATTTCTATTATGTCCTGGGTCTAATAGGAATTATGAGTATTGATCAATCACAATGAATGTTTGATTTAATCACATAAGAGCTTGTGGAAAATAAGTTTCCTAAACCTAGAGATGTACGTTGAGATAATTCATTATTGAGCAAGTAGAGAATAATTTGGATAGAGATAACCCAAAAAAGGATTCATTTTCAAGAGACACATAAAATTAGATGTAATTGCCAAGCTGATTATAGTTATATATTTTTAATATCATAATACCTTAAATATTGTCATAATAAATCAAGTGTCATCTATTCGCTACAAATTTTTTGAACTTCATAACCTTATCAACCATAGCCATAGTAGCAACTCTATTCTACATTTTTGCATACTCATACTAAAATGTAAGCTATGCATAATGTCACTTTCTATATGTACGTTAGAGGCTCCATAGTGGTGGATTATGGTAAATTAGGATTTGAAAGAGCTCATACCCTTGTATAGGAATGAAGATAGACAATAAAGCTCAACAAAACAACAAAGGGAAACCACTAGATGCTAGTAGGAAGACAACTATTCAACAACTAGAAAAAAATAGCAAGGGCAATACAATACCTAACAAGTGACTAGTTTGAGATCAAGGTTGTTTGAAGCCATTTTTTTCCAAAGATATTCACTCAACCACAACCCATCTTTTCCTTAATCTCCTTCCAGTGAAATTTTCTTTTCTAGAAAGAATCAAGAAGATCTGAAGTGCTACATTCCTTCCCAACTTCTAAACTTGAGACCTCACCATGAACCACCATCATAGGGGTCTCTATCGTAGCTCTAGGGATTTTAAGAGCACAACCTTCTACATTCCTCATGTGCAACTTTAGTAATGGTATTACAATTTTGACCAATAGATTTCACTTGATCCATTTTCTACCAAATAGGGTAATTCTTATTGGTGCTCAAGAAATGAGTAATGACATGGTCCACTTTGAAGCAACAATGGAAAACAACCAAAGAATTTAAAATTTTAATCTATTGCACCTAGTTACTTAGCTTCGATGATAATGTCATCCAAAAATTAAGCATATTTTCATTATGCACAAAAATATAAAATAATGCAAATAACAAACATTTCTTGAATTCCGTGACCCATAAATATCTCTTCATCCTAGTATTCCAAAGGAAACCTCAACAATCTAACATAGACCAAAAACTTGTTGATTTTATTTATCATCAAATTAAAATGTAGAGACTAAATTTTAAGAAAAAGAAATATATACCCAATAAATTGAGGATTTGAGAGCAATCATCTATATTCAAAAAGAAAAAAAGGAAAAAATATTCAACTGAGTAATCACCTCAACCTACTTGCTAAGCTTTCAATTCCAAAGCATCCATCTTTTGATATCCTAGGAAGGAATTCCCACAACAGCAAGTAAGACACATCAGGAGAGGAATCTAGAAATATTTCCTCAACCAAAGAGGAAATAAGTTAGTCCTAAACCACAACTTAGCCAACAGGAACACACTCAACAAGGGTGAAAAGGTTTTAAAAAATAGTTGACTCATAGATTTTGCTAACATCACCACCCATAAAAACTTTGTAGGAAGTCACATCCTACAAAAAAATCCCAATTCATTTCCAATATACCAATAATAAATAAATTTCATCCTCAAAATATGATACAAGATCTTTAACCTCTCATTTAAATAAAACTATACATTGTGATTATACTTTCAATTTAATCCACTTACAATTGTATGATAGGAAGCATATTTTAATCATGTATTAGTTATAAGCCAAAATTAGTGTTTGGAAACACACAAAACCACATGCCAACCAAATCTTAAAAACATCACATGTTCATATAGTTTCTTGCTCAAACATACACCTCATGTATATATAATGTGACTAGCTCATACACACCTCATAGAAACATATAGTGACCAACTCATCCATATGACACATATACATGGTGATACTAGCTCATAAACACATCACACATGCACAAGATGAATATCTTAGGAAATAGTCACGTACAAATTATATAGCTAGCATAGGTACATGTCACATATACACAATGTGGGTAGGTCATACATACAACATGCATATATATAATGTAAACAACTTAACAAAATCATAGCTACAAAGTGGTAGCAACCTTACATCAAGCATCTTCCACTATACCTATTTCACCAATATATAAGCCCTTAAGTACATTCAATCTTAAAAGATAAATTTGGTGCATCCCATAGTACACTATGTATTCCATCATTTTCCTAATTCATTTCCAAAGGTGATGATAGGATGATCATTCCATACTACTTATTTTCATCATTTGAGAGGATATAAGTGTAACACACAACACATGAGGCCGGTAATATACGCAAACATAGATATTAAAATGCATACAAGATGACCATTTGGCAATAGGAAGTGGATGCAACCCTATTACATGCATATTTTCATTACCAATTTCACTACTACTTCTCTTGTTAGTACATCCTAGCTAAAAAATATAAATGTCAATGTATCCAATATATACTATGGTTGATATCATTTTTCCCTATTCAAAACTAGCTCTAATGATGAGAAAGGGTCCTATACTATGAATCAAAATCACTATTCAAGGTGTAACTGTAAAAATTTACATCACATAAGGTCATCAATAATATTTCTATAGACTACTTAATCATTCAAATATATGGATCCTAACATCAATCACCTTCATACCATTAACAAAAGATGGTCCAACTTGGTATGGGTTGGCTACTAGAATCTATGACTTCCATATTACTAGTGAAACCTTACTATCCCCTATCGTACCTTGGGAAGATCTTAGCATTCATCACCTTTGTGCTAGTGGTGCCATTCAATTTTTATTTGAAAATATATTATTTATTAGAAATAAATTAAACCCATTATAGTAATATTATATGAGATTCTATTTATAATTATATAACATTTGTCTGTATTACTAATCATAAAACTAACTGTACCATTCCAAATATAGATATAATGGAAAAATGTCATATGGTATTTGGTATCCACCTACCATTAATTTCCCATGGAACTTAGAAAAGGTATTCAAGAGGGACACTATCCTAAATTGAAGAAAAATATAGTAATGTATTTAGAGTAGAGAAATCATCCATAAATATTAAGGTTTTTTTCATAGAATCAAACATAATTGATTAATTTACTATTATCATAAATTGTAATGTTAAAATTTTTTAAATGCTCATCCATAGCCATTTCATGGCCAAGTTTATCACTCCTTTATTTTTTTGGAATGATAAACCTTGCTAGTCTATAGAGACTAATGTTAGAACTGGTGCAGGGGCACCATTGAAATTTTTTTGTCAATCAAAGATGTTGTTGAGTAGGTTTTAGGTGTCAAATCTTTATGCATTAAATAAGGTCAAGGAGACCATTTATTATTGAGTCATGATGAAGGTTATTAGGTGGTTTGAATTGCCAAAAATTGCAAAAAATGAAAAAGTTGTCATATTTAAAATGTTGTAAAGTTACAAATTTTGCAATTTGGTAGAAGTCCAATGGTCATGTCATTTCAAAATATAGTTTAGGCGGTTGAGATAGTAGTTTTAGGAGGGAATAAGTATAAAATAGGTAGACCTGTTTTAAGAGTGGGTTGTGAAGTTTGTAGAAGATTTGAATCAATAAAATCACTGATTTCTCTTAAATTCTATAGTTTTCCTTTTCTACAATGAATTTGTAGAGATTTGTATGACCTGTATAGGCCCTATCTTGCTATGATTTGATTTGGAAGTTGTAATATGGTGAATCTACTTTCTAATACTTCAAGTTTGGTGAAGTTTCATTGAATTTTGTGTAAGTTAGGAAGTTTTTACTAATTTTGCCTGAGTTCCCTGTTTTAAGGGTTTGGTGTTTCAAATATGAAAATTACCCCATTCCACCTTATGTGAATACTACTTCTCAGTGGAATGGGTGGATTTTAGGTAGGTTTAGGGTGTTGGATGGTGGTTGAGTGTAGGGGAGGCCAAATAATGAGTTGGCCATGATGCCGTAGAAGGGAAAAGTGAGTTTTCCTTTGTGAAATTGAGTGATTAGAGTATGGGAATGTGTAAAATTGGTTGGGGTAGCATTATTTCTTGATTGAGTGAGTTTTTGTAAAGGTTTTTGAAGGTTTTGGAAGTGGTTGTATGGCTGGAGCAAGCCTGTAAGTGTGTTTTTCAATAAAACCCTATGTTTATTGCGTTAAAGGAGGGTTTTGTGGATTGGAGCTTGGAGACTGGTTCTCATGATAAAAGTCATGATATCTTAGGTTTTATAGCCTTTGGATTTCTTTCCAAGTGGTTTTAGAGATTGGAAAGAAATTTTGGAGAAAGTCTCTTTGTAAAATAGACCTAATTTGGGGTCTAGTCAGTGTAGGAAGCCTAATTTGAAGAAGTTGTTCAAAATAAACCTATTGTGGTTTGTGGATATGTGTTTGTACACCCTAATG
This sequence comes from Sequoia sempervirens, assembly GCA_007258455.2. Classification (NCBI taxonomy): domain Eukaryota; kingdom Viridiplantae; phylum Streptophyta; class Pinopsida; order Cupressales; family Cupressaceae; genus Sequoia; species Sequoia sempervirens. Next base: position 75,062 of record VDFB02370122.1, read on the forward strand.
GGTCCTTGAATTGAATTAACCTTCTCTAACATACATAATCGATTGAGTCAGGAAGGACTACTACAAGGAATAGTGAAATGTTGTTGTGGTAGAGAGAATTTGAAGGATTGGTGACTTGATAAGTTGTATTTTTTGAAATTGTGTTGTTTGTAGTGAGGACTTCCCCTAATTGGAATCAATTGGTATCAGATCAAAGGTACCAAATCTCTGAGGAAGAAGATTGAAGTTTGCAAAGGAAAGAGTGGAAGGTGAAAAGGTAAAGTTGATAAGATGCCTCCTAAAGGGAAGAATATGGAAAAAGAGATGAGTGACTTGAGGGATAGGTATGTTAGAGAGATTAGAGAACTAAAGAAAGGTTGGAACCCTTGGAAACAAACAAGAGAAGAGATGAAGTTGAGAGTGAATTAGATGAAGAAGAGGATGAAGAATTTGAGGATGTAGATGAATAATTGGATCTAGAAGACCAGAGAATGAAAAAATTGTTAAGGGTAGTCAAGAGTGAAAAGAATAAGGTAAAGATTGATGTTAAAAAGTTTGGTGCAAATCTGAATGAAGAAGAGTTACTAGATTGGATAGCATCTTTGGATAACTAATTTGAGTGTGAAGACATTCCTGAAGAACAAAGAGTCAAAATTGTCAAGACAAAGCTAAAAGGTCAAGCACTTTTGTGGTGGGATTGTCTGCAATCAGAGAGAAGGAAGCAAGGAAAATCCAAGATTGTAACATGAGGTAAGATGGTAGCCAAGATGAAAGCTAAATTTCTCCCTTCTGATTATTCTATTCAGATGTTTAAGAAGTTACAAAGTTTAAGAAAAAAGGAAATGGATGTAAAAGAATACACTGAGTAATTCTGTAAGTTAAGTATGAGATCTAACCATAATGAGAATGAAGATGAGAAGATTGCTAGGTACTTGGGTGGTTTGAGATTGAATATTCAAGATGAATTGGCTTTGAAAAATCAAAGGAGTGTAGAAGAATGTTATAAAATGGCACTGAAGGTTGAAGAAAAGGTAAAATGAAGACAAGGGAGGATAGTTAGAGGAAGAGGCAACAATACAAGAGGAAGAGGATCTTTCTCTACTCCAAGACAAATAAGTGAGAACCAAGAAGAAGTAAATAAAAGAGAAGAGAAAGTTGCAGATTTTATAGGTGGTTTTAGAGGCAAAAGGGGAAGATTTGGTGGTGGAAGAAATTCTAACACTTTTGTAGGTAGGTGCTTCAATTGCAATGAGTTTGGTCATCTGTCCTACAAATTCCCTAAGAATTTGGTTCTACATCAAGTGGTGGAGAAATTAAAAGTGAAAGAAGAGCTTAGATTGTCCAAGAGGAGGAAGGTGAGAGTTCAAACTCCAATAGTTGTGCTCCTGAAGTTGGTGAAAGCTTGATGATAAAGAGACAAATCCTAAAGACATCCAAGGAGGAGCAGATTCAGAGAAGAGCCTTATTTAGAACAAACTTGTAGATGCAAAAACAAGGTATGTAAGGTGATAGTAGATTCAAGATGCATTGACAATATGCTATCTAGTGAAATGGTAGAAAAAATGAAATTGGAAAGAGTACCTAGGGAAAAGCCTTACAAAGTATCTTGGGTAAGTGTTAATCAATCCATTGTGGTGAATGGAAAAGCTTTTGTTGAGTTACAAATTGGTAGATATAGAGACAAGGTTGTTTGTGATATTTTTCCTATGAGTTGTTGCCATGTGTTACTTGGAAGGCTCTAGTAGTTTGATAGGTCTACAATTTATGAGGGGAGACAAAACACTTATACCATTGAAAAATATGGGAGAAAATTCATATTAACTCCATTGTTTGAAGGAGAAAAGGAACAAGGTGAGATCATCATTATTGGAAGGAAAGAGTTTGTGAGTATTTGGGATGATAAGAGTATGGAATTGGTAGTCATTTCAAGGCTTGATACTATTGGAACAATAGATAGGAAGAATAAATACCATGTGCACACAATAAGAATGAAGGATACTTCCATGTTGAAGGAAAAAGAAGTTGGGTTAGTGATTCAGTTTGATACAGTGAAGTGTAAGGGTGAAAAGCTTGAGAAAAAGAAAGAAAAGAGTGAAGGAATTTTGGTTGGGATAGTCATGTGTCCTGTGACAGTAAAAGAAGTGAAGAGGCAGTTGAATGGTGTTGAAACAAAGGTTTGTGAGATTGATAGGACAGTGGTTAAGAGGACAAAGGTTCTTGAGTTTGCTAGGAAAGAGGCTTGCAGGTCTGACAGTGGGAAAGTTGAAGTCAAGAATAGTATTGGGAAGAGACCTAAGCATGAAGCAAAGAGGGAAGTGAGGACAGTTGATGAGGTTTTGTGTGTAGATGTGAAAGTGAGTGTGGAATTAGTGTTTGAAGATGAAAATATTGAATAACACCCCACAACACAGTATGACAAAATGGAGCATGAATCAAGTAAAGACAAGAGAAAGAATGCTAAGAAAGATGTGAACCAAAGGAAAAGTGCACCTGATGGAAGAGTGCAAGAAGGAAAGAGGCAAGAGATGATCAGAGGTGAACAAGTTGCTAAATCATTTCCAAGAGACTTGGAAAAATTCCAAGCTAGGGTGTATGGTGCAGGAGCACCATTGAAATTTTTTTGTCATTCAAAGATCTTATTGGGTAGGATTTAGGTGTTGAGTCTTTATGCATTAAATAAGGTCAAGGATACCATTTATTATTGATTATGATGAAGGTTATTATGTGATTAGGTGGTTTGAATTGCCAAAAATTGCAAAAGATGAAAAATTGTCATATTTAAAATATTGTAAAGTTGCAAAATTTGCAATTTGGTAGAAGTCCAATGGTCATGTCATTTCAAAAGATAGTTTAGGTGGTTGAGATAGTAGTTTTAGGTGGTAATAAGTATAAAAGAGGTTTTATACCCATTGTAAGGGTGGGTTGTGAAGTTTGTAGAAGATTTCAATCAATAAAATCACTTATTTCTATTAAATTATATAGTTTTCCTTCTGTACAGTGAATTTGTAGAGATTTGTAAGGCCCGTATAGGTCCTATATTGTTATGATTTGATCTAGAAGTTGTAATAGGGTGAAACTACTTTCTAATACTTCAAGTTTGGTGAATTTTCATTGAATTTTGTGTAAGTTAGGAAGTTTTTACTAATTCTACTTGTGAGTTCCTTGTTTTAAGGGTTTTCGTGTTTCAAATATGAAAATTACCCCATTCCACCTTCTTTGAATACTATATCTTAGTGGAATGGGTGGATTTTAGGTATTTTTAGGGTGTTCGATGGTGGTTGAGTGTAGGGGAGGCCAAATAATGAGTTGGGCGTGATGCCCTAGAAGGGAAAAGTGAGTTTTCCTTGTGAAATTGATTAGTTAAAGTATGGGAATGTGTAAAATTGGTTGGGGCAGCATTATTTCTTGATTGAGTGAGTTTTTATAGAGGTTTTTGAAGGTTTTGGAAGTGGTGGTAAGGTTAGAGCAAGCCTGTAAGTGTGTTTTTCAATAAAACCCTATGTTTATTGCTTTAAAGGAGGGTTTTATTGATTGGAGCATTGGAGACCCGTTCTCTTGATAAAAGTTATGAAATGTTAGGTTTTATAGCTTGTGGATTGCTACCCAAGTGGTTTTAGAGATTGGAAAGAAGTTTTGGAGAAATTCTCTTTGTAAAATAGACCTAATTTGGGGTCTAGTAAGTGTAGGAAGCCTGATTTGAAGAAGTTGTTTAGAAGAAACCTTTTGAGATTTGTGGATATATGTTTGTACACCCTAATGGGTCCTTGAATTGGTGTTGGAAATTAATTAAATGGACCTTCTCTAATAGACATACCCGATTGAGTCAGGAAGGACTACTACAAGGAATAGTGAAAGGTTGTTGTGATAGAGAGAATTTGAAGGATTGTTGACTTGATAAGTTGTATTGTATAAAATTTTGTTGTTTGCAGTGAGGACCTCCCCTGATTGGCATCAAGAACACAATAGTCTACTAAGAGGGGGGTGAATTAGTAGATGTTCAACTTTTTACCCTTTAAAACTTAGTGTAGATTAATTAATTAAATTCTTAGTGTGCAAATAAAGACTTAATGCGAAAAAACATTAGAAGGCACTCATACAATCATCACATAACTCAAAATGTATGTGGAAAAACAACTATGAGAAATGCTGCTAGGATCTACTATCCTAATCTAGCCTCACAATCCAAAATTTAGTTACAATGCTTTTAAGGGAACCAACCTTAAGGAAACTCCAATCTCTTGGTCATAGGAGCACCCACTCCCTAATCTAAGCACCTACCTAGATGTCTAATGGCATATGTCAATTATACTTGCAATTCAGAGTATTAAAATTTGATTACAAATCTATGTTGCAACTTATTTGCAACTACACATACATGTATGATGCACTCAAAGCAAATCATCCACTACTCGACACCTCTTTATCTGCTGTGTATTTTCTTCTATTTTTGCACCTTTTTTCTTTGCATCTACATCTTAATCAACAACACATCCCCCTTTCTATAATGCACTAGATTGAATGAGTGAAACCCAAATAAAAAAGACAAAAACACAATCTAGGGGTTTTACATTGAAGGTGCAATAAGATAGAACATCCTCTGTTCTATTCACAAAATTTACACCCAAATCAAATTCTTTGGTTTTTGTTTGGGTTCAACTTATTTTGGCTCAGTGCATTCTCTGTCTGTAACTCCACTCTCCACACTCTGTTGTTGCTAACCCTTCTTTCTCTCTACTCTACTCTTATGTAGCCTCATCTCATGTTGTGTTCAATACTTGCAAATGCTTCATACCACACCAAAAGTTTTCTTACTTTGTTCCTTTTTCTTCGCTGACCTGTAACACCTTTCTTGAGCTATGCACCACCAATCAATGAATCTGGATACTACTATTAGGGCTTTATCTCTTCTTCAGAAAGCCTACTTGTGCATCGAGCCATACCTACATTAATTTCTATTGCAGATAATCTTCTAAGATTAGCAATCTATATACCCTAAGATCATATGTGCATTTAATGTATTCTTCTATTCATTATATTTAAACTTGATCTCTGTTAGCTTAGCACTCTATGGCACCATTCTAAAACTCAAATCGCTAATTAAATTGATTTTTGGAGCAAGTAGACCAATTAATTCCATTCTTCTAGTCGGTTTCCTATTATAATGCATGTACATGGACTTAGCCATTTGAAGCCTTCACCTTAAAATTCTAACCATTGATTATGTTTCTATGCGCCATGATCCCTGGTTCTTCATTCATCATCAACCTTTAAAATACTACCGTCAAATATGCCTTCCCTTACATCTCATCCATCAATCTTATTCTATCATCACTCATCACCATATTGAAGAGACCAAACAACTGGTCACTCCAAAAATTGTAGGTCTCTTCGTTGAAATTCTATTGAAGTATCAAAGAGATCGCTCACTCAGTCGTGCCAATATTTATCTTCTCCCCGACCTGCTGCCTATTTTCCACATGCAGGGTCCACTTGACTAGGCCATCACCATGCAATTCACAACAAGGATGTGAATTTCCTGTCGAGCAATCACCAACTTCCATCTATCCTTATTCAACAACATCCATTTTTATCACCTTTCTATCGAGTCCCACCATTATGGCACTTCGAAGAGACCAAAGCATGTGTTTCAATGATGAGAATGTATCTCCTCGATGAAGTAATCTTACCCCCATATAGATCTACCATGTTAGCATTTCGAAGAGACAAAAAAGAAACTCCTAGCAACATGGAGTTGTCACACTAACATTCACAGACTCCCTTATCGGAATATCAAAGAGAATGAAGTCTCTATCCTACCAATACTCAACCTTCACACTAATGAATCTATTGGGATGTCCAAGAGAAATCATATACAGTTCCACCAAAAACTATCTGCCTACCCGATTAACCTTGTGGGCATGACATCCACACATCGCTATGTCGAAGAGACTAACAACTAAGTCTTGTTGAAGAACAACTATTAACCTGATGAAGAATTGTCCACCAATTTAGTAAGTTGCCATCGTAGTGTTGAAGAGATAGTAAAGCACTTCCTTCTGAAGATGTGAAGTCTCCCCGATGGCATTTGAATGCATAACCTTTTGAATGCACACCATAACAACATGAACCTAGGGTTTAACAGATAAACCCTAACAAAACTCAAGAGCAACAATGATTCTTTCTAAGAGATCAACACACTATTAGGACCTGCAAATTATATCTCTATAAAGCTTTGGAAGAACCCATCATGAATTTGGCATCAATGACAACAAAATTCCAACAATCTCCCCCTTTGTCATTGATGGAAAAACCTAAATGCTTTGAACCAAAAGATAAATAATTTCATTGTACTAGAGCATGTCACTATCACAACTCCTCCTTAGTCATATCATCACCTGTAACAAACAAAGAGTTGTTTGTTTACTTTCTCCAAAAAGAGTAGATAATTTTTCTCAATTTCTCCCCCTTTGACATCAGTGGCAAAGGTTCAAACTACATACACTCCCCTTGAGGATATGCTTCCCTTGACTTGATCTCTTCTTTTCATTTCCAGGGATGAATGAAATACAATTGAAGCTCCCCTTAGATCAATTCCTTCTCACTAAAAATTAGTGAGATTTTGTGGGAGAAATGACTCCCAACTTCTGCCTCAGATATTCAAACTGGTCCTTTGGAAGATGCTTGGTGAAAATCTCAGCCACTTGTTCTTTGGTGGGAATATACTCCATGCTGATCTCTCTATTTGCAACCTTTTCTCTGATGAAGTGATACTTGATGGATATATGCTTCGTTCTCGAATGCATCACATGATTCTTTGAGATGTTAATGACACTTTAATTATCACAAAGAATTGAAATTGGTTCTTTGTACTCTACCGTGATGTCCTTAAGTGTTAGCTTCATCCATAGAACTTGAGTACAACAAGCTGCTGCTGCTACATACTCTACTTCAGTTGTGGATAGAGTAATTGATTCTTGCTTTTAACTCATCCATGAAATTAGTTTTTTTCTAAAAAATAAAGCTCCTCCACTGGTGCTTTTCCTATCATCTACACTTCCTATCCAATCTGCATCTGTGTATGCTGTTAAGGAAAAATCCTTGCTCTTAGGGTACCATAGCCCATAGTCAACAATACTTTTAATATATCTAAATATTCTTTTTATTGTGTTGACATGAGATTCTTTTGGTGTAGCCTAAAACCTTGCAACTAATCATATCACTTGCATAATATTTGGTCTTGATGTAGTTAAATACATCAAGCTACCAATCATTGTCCTATACAATGTCTGATTTGCATATGGTGATTCATCTAATTTGTTCAATGTGCAGCCAGTTACCATGGGGGTACTGATTGGTCTACTATCGTCCATTCTAAATTTCTTGACCATTTCCTTTGCATACTTAGTTTGAGATATGAATATCCCATTATTAGTTTGTACAATTTTTAGACCAATAAAAATGACAACTCTCCCAATATTGACATTTCAAATTCATCTTGCATATGTGTAGCAAATATTTGACACATTTGATCATTGCTACCTCCAAATATTAGGTCATCTACATAAACAACAAAAATAATCATGTGCTCACCTTCTGATTTGAAATATAGATTACTATCTACACGTCCCTTTTTGAATCCTTGTTGTAGGTACTAGTCCAATTTGGAATATCACACTCTTGGTGCCTGTTTTAGACCATATGCCTTTCTCAATTTGCACAAATAATTTTCTTCTCCTGATAGCTGAAAGCCTTTTGGATGTTTAGTATAGACTTCCTCTTCAAGATTTCCATTCAAGAATGCATATTTAACATCCATCTGGTATACCTTGAAACCCTTGTAAACTGAGAATGCAAGAAACATTCTTATTGCCTCTAATCTAGATACTAGTGCAAACGTTTCTTCAAATTCAATTCCTTCAACTAATGCATATCCTTTGCACACTAATCTTTCTTTATTCCTCACAATGGCTCCATCCTCATTTAGTTTATTTTTAAACACCCATTTTGTGCCAATGACAATTTTGCTTGGGGGTCTAGGAACCAATTCCCATGTTTTTCTTTTCTCAATCTAAATTAACTCCTCTTTCATGGCTTCTATCCAGCTCTCATCCTAGCTGGCTTCAGTAAATTTTTTTGGTTCAATCTAAGATAGAAGAGAAAAATTTACTTGTTCTTTGTTCTTTTTCAATCTTCTCCTAGTCTAAACACCATTTTTGTCTCAAATTATCTAATTTGAACAATGATCTTTCTAAACATACTTTTTAGGGGCCTTTTCAACTTCTATTTCCTCTGATTCCTCTTCATCATGACTAGTTGCTCATTCATCAACATCTAGTTCATCCTCAAAATCATTTTCATCAAGTTTGGCATGCTTTATTTTCTCATCAATTTTGACATTGATACTCTCTACCATTTTGCTTAGCCTGATGTTGTAGCACCTACAAGATTTTCTTTGAGTAGAGCATCCTAAAAATATTCTTTTATTGCCTCTTGATTCAAGTTTTCCCAAATTCTCATCTTCTCTTTTGATGTATCACTTGCTACCAAAAACCCTGAAATAGTTCATAGATGCAGACCTGCCAAACCACAACTCATAGGGTGTATAATTACTCTATTTTTTTATTTGAACTCTATTTAGAATATGTACTACAGTATGAACTACTTCTCTCCAAAACATATTAGTTAATCTAGCCTCATTAATTATTGTTCTAGCCATGTCCTGCACAACTTTATTCTTTTGTTCTACTACTCCATTTTGTTGTGGAGTTCTTGTTGTTCAGTATTTCCTCTTGATTCCATGTGCTTCATAGTATTCAAAAAATTCACTTGATGTAAATTCTCCTCCTCTGTCTGACCTCAAACATTTAATATTACTACATGTTTCCCTTTCAACCATTTTCTTGTATGTTTTAAATCTTTCAAATGCTTGTGACTTGTCTCTCAGGAATCTTACACACGTCATTATTGTGAAATAATCCACTAACAGCATGAAATATCTTTCACCTTGTAGACCTCTTATTCTTGTAGGTCCACATAATTTAGTGTGAACTGGTTGCAGTGGCATAGTAGTTAGGTATTCTTTAGTTGGGAAATTGGATTTTGTTTGTTTTCCCTACTGACATTCTTTCCATATGACATTTTCAGGCTTAATTATTTTGGGCATATTCCTCACAAGACCTTTTCAACTTACCTTTACTAGATTATCAAAGTTTATGTGGCCTAATCTTCTATACCACAACCATCTCTCTTCATATTGTCCTATTAAACAACTTTGACCTTCTACTTTACAAAGGTTATAAAGATTGTTGTTAAGTTCTCAGTCCTTGTGCAAATATTTTTCCATTCTTTTTGATTTTGTAACCTTCATAATCAAATGTGACTTTGTAACCATTGTCACACATATGACTTACACTTAACAGGTTGTGTTTCAATCCTTCCACATATAACACATCTTTAGTGGGGTTTTTATCATCTAGGCTCAAGATGCCTTTACCACATATCTTGACTGCAGTGTTATCACCTACACTCATAGATCCTCCATTACATTTCTTGAGTTTGATGAATTTAATTTTGTCTCCAGTCGTGTGCTTGGAACAACCACTATCTATCACCCATAAGTTTTGCTTCTTGGCATGCAATGTTGTCTATGAAATCATTGATCATGTGGAACTTTCTCCTTTTTCTTTCCACACCTTCTTAGATTTATTTTCAATCTTTTCAACCTTTTCCTCCTTGTTTTTAGATTCTTTGTTTCCCTTAGGAGGTAGGTCTTTTCTTTTCTCATTCTTAACATTTGGTCTTGTAAACTTAATTCTACAATTTTTAGCTATATGACCAAAGTTATTATAGTTGTAACAAACTACATTCGTATCCACTAAAAGAGAAAATGAATTTTTTCTTTCAAAATTTGCACTCCTCTTAGGAATAACTCTACATTATCTAGCTCTATGACCAAATTGATTACATGTATATCAATATCCATAGAAATATGAAGAATACCTAATCATAGCATTTTGTTGAGATGGATGAGGTGATCTTCTCCGTCTTGGTCTCCTTGGATTATGCACTCTTGTAAATCCATCAACATCAATCCTTCTAAAATTATGCCTTGTCTTGTGATCATGTAGATCATATTTGTTAACCTTCTTGTCTGCAACAAGCTTCTTTTCTTCTTTAGTTTTCTCAACTTTTGTAGATCTCTCTTTGAGATCACTTCCTTTGCAATCTATTTCATTAATAGATTCAGACTCTTCTCTTGCCCTAAATTGTTCATATAATTTTACAGAAGCATCAAAAAAGGAACTATGTCCCTTTTCCAATCCCAAGCTTGATTTTTCTTTGTTGGTTGGCTTTTGTGTACTTAGCAGTTCATTCAGAATTTTGGAACCACCTTTTAGCTTCAAACCTTTTTCAACATGGTCCTTAGCTTTCTCCAAATCCTTTCTTAAAGCAACAATTCCTGCCTCAAGCTTCATGCATCTATCCATTTCAAATTTTAACTTTGTTTTCATTACTTCTTCCATTATTTTGGCTTCCTCCACATGAAGTTTCAAACCTACTATCATCTGGTTAGATCCCTCAAGATCCTTGCTTAGTTATCTGACTCCTTTTGTGCAAGTATCCTCTGCTTTAAGTTCTCCCTTTCTAGCAGTTCAATCTCATCTCTAAGATCATTTATCTCATCTAGGGAAAAAATGAGTTCTTCCAAGTTAACCTCTCCTTCTTCTTCACCTACTTCAATATATTCAACCTTTCCACTCTTTTGTTCCTTAGACTCTTTTTCCATAAAAAGGAATTCATTTTCTCATACAATAAAGTCACAATATTGCTCATCATTTGAGCTATTATAGTTATCTAAGATATCACTATCCTCTTGAATGTATAGACTTTTCTTCTTTTTCTAAAACCCCTTCTTTTAGGGTGGTAGGGCTTCTTCATTTTATCATCATCCTCTTGCTCAACGTTAAATTTCCCTTTGTAGGGATATTTGGGAGTAAAATGACCTATTTAACCACATTCAAAGCACTTAAAGGGCAACTTCCCTTTGTATTTGCCTAATCCTCTTCTTAGTCTCCCGATGATGTTTGCTTCTTCTTCATCATTCTCATCATTGTTAGATGTGATCAACTCAGTCTTGTCTTTATTAGGTGCTTCATCCTTCACTTTGTTGATAACCTTGAAGGAAACTTCTTTTCTGGATGGTTCTCCATCACCCATTCTCATCTCATAAGCAGTGAATATACCATGTAGCTCATTTAGAGTAAGTTTTTCTATTTCTCTTCCTTCCTCTATTGCTAAGATCTTAGAGTCATACTTGTATGCCATTGACCTTAGAACTTTTAGTACAATGACATATTCTTTCAATTATTCTCCATATCTCCTAATGGAGTTTACTATATCATTAACTCTCAGAAGATATTCAAAAGCCTTCTCTTCCTCTGTCATCTTTAGGCCTTCAAATCTGGCTCTCAGTACTTGAATCTTGGCTAATTTTACCTTTTCATCTCCTTTGTAGATCTTTTTCAATGTATCCCAAACATCTTGTGCATTCTTGCAATGCATAACCTTGTTGTATGTGCAGATCTAGACAAATTGTTTGTAATAGCAAACCATTCCTTTTCATAATTTTCATAATCACTTCTTCTTGTTGCATCAGTAGGAAGTGTGGTTGGTTGTATGTATCCATTCATAACCAACATCCACACATCAAACATTAAAGATCCCAAGTATATCTTCATCAAAGAGCTCCACCAAGTATAATCAGTTCCATTGAATCGGGGTGGCTTGTTTTTGGAAGAACTTTCTTGACTAGCCATTGTGTTCACAAATCAAAGGATCTACCCGAGCTGATTAAGCTTCTCCTAGGGAACCTAGGGCTCTGATACCATTTGTTAGAACACATGTTTAGTCTACTAAGAGGGGGGTTGAATCAGTAGATGTTCAACCTTTTACCCTTTAAAACTTAGTGTAGATTAACTATTTAAATTCTTAGTGTTTAAATAAAGACTTAATGAGAAAAAAAATGAGAAGGAACTCATACAATAATCATATAACACCAAATGTACATGGAAATCCTAAGATTGGAAAAAACCGTAGTGAGAAATGTTGCTAGGATCTATTGTCCCAATCCAGCCTCAGAATCCAATATTTAGTTACAATGCTTTTTAGGGCACCAACCATAAGGAGACTCTAATATCCTAGTCATAGGAGCACCCACTCGCTAATCTGAGAACCTACCCAGATGTCTGATGGCACCCACCAATCAGACCTACAATTCAGAGTATTACAATTTAATTACAAATCTATGTTACAACTTATTTGTAATTGCACATGCATGTATGATGCACTCACTGCAACTCTTCCACTACTCTGTATTTTCTTTTCTCTTTGCACCTTTTTTCTCTACATCTACAGCTTAATTACCAAAACATCCCATTTTCCATAGTGCAACAAATTGAATGAGCGGAACTCAAACAAAAAGACAAAAAAATAATCCAAGGGTTTTACATTGAAGGTGCAGTAAGATAGAACATCCTATGTTCTACTCATAGAATGTACACCCAAATCAAATTCTTTGGTTTTTGTTTGGGTTCAACTTATTCAAGCTCAATACATTCTTTGTCTGCAACTCCACTCTCCACACTCTACAACTTCTAACCCTTCTTTCTCTCTATTCGACTCTTACAGCCTTGACTCACACTTTGTTCAATACTTACAGAATCTTCACACCACACCAACAAATTTTCTTACTTTCTTCCTTTTTCTTTGCTGACCTGTAGTACCTTTCTCAAGTTGTGCACCACCGATTAATGCATCTAAATACTACTATTAGGGTTTTCTTTATTTCTTCTTACAAAATCCTACTCTACTTCAAACCATACCTACATTAATTTCTATTACAGAGAATATTCTAAGATTAACAATCTATAAACCCTAAGATCATATATGCATTTATTGTATTCTTATGTTCATTTGATTTGAACATGATCTCTATTAGCTTAGCACTTTGTGCTACTATTCTGTAACTCAAAACTCTAATTAAATTGATTGTTGGAGTAGGCAGACCAATTAATTCCATTCTTCTGGTGGGCTGCCAGTCAGAACCTACGTACATGGGCTTAGCCATTTGAATCCTTCACCTTCAAATCCTAACCAATGATTCTATTTCTATGCACCATGATCCATGGTTCTTCATTCATTGTCAACCTTTAAAACACTACCATCAGATGATCCTTCCCTTACATCTCAGTCGTCGATCCTATTCTATCAACACTCATCACCACGTCGAAGAGACTGAACAATTGCTCACTCCAAAAATTGTAGGTCACTTCGATGAAACTATGTTGGAGTATCGAAGAGAACACTCCCTTATTCCTTTTGATATTTATCTTCTCCTCGACTTGCTATGTTTTAGCCACATGCGGGGTCCACTTGACCAAGTCATCACCATGCAATTCACAACAAGGATGTGAATTTCCTTATTCATCAACATCCATTGTTATCACCTTTCTATCGAGTCCCACCATATCGACACTTTAAAGAGATAGAAGAATCTGTTTCACTGATAAGCTTGTATCTCCTTGATGAAGTAATCTTACCCCCATATAGATCCATCATGTCAGCATTTCAAAGAGACACAAAAGAAACTCCTAGTGAAATGGAGTTATCACACCAACATTCACAAACTCCCCTAACGAAATATCAAAGAGACTGACGTCTCTATCCTACTAATACTCAACTGTCCCACCAATGAATCTATCAAGATTTCCAAGAGAAATCCTATACAGTTCCACCAAAAACTATCTTCCTACTTGATGTACCTTGTGACCATGACATCCACACATTACTATGTCAAAGAGACTGACAACTAAGTCTTGCCGAAGAACAACTGTCAACCTAATGAAGACTTTTCCACCAATTTAGTAAGTTGTCATTGTAGTGTTGAAGAGACACTAAATCACTTCATTTCAAAGATGTGAAGTCTCCCCGATGGTGTTTGAATGCATAGCCTTTTGAATGCACACCATAAAAACATCAATGTAGGGTTTAACAGATAAACCCTAACAACACCCAAGATCAACAATAATTCTGAGAGATCAGCACACCATTAGGACCTACAAATTATATCTCTATAAATCTCTCAAAGAACCCATCATGAATTTGAAATGAATACTATTCTCTCCTTTTGACATCAATGACAACAAATTGCCAACATCTAACATATACCTTCTTATACATATTACTAATTCAAGATGTAGATTCAAGATGTTTAGCACATTCCTAACTATTTTAGTTCCACCAAGTCTAGAAGAACTCTCTTATATTCACATCAAATACAGAACATGATAAAAAGGTTTTTAAAATTTCATCAAATTTTGGAGTAGAAATTGGTAAGAAAAAGACATCAATCTTAAAGTAGGCAAACTTGCTGAAGATGGATTTCCTTTGATTAGCTCAAGCATAAATAGTCAAGAAATATTAATTGGTGAGGTGAGCTCACAACTATCTAATGCATATAATAGCGTCAAACTAAAGTATAATAAAAGGGAAAGATAACCAATTTTAGGAACAACCTCAATCATTGGAGCTATTACATAAACCCTTCGCTATTAACTTGGGTCAAAGGTCATCCTTTATCCAAGTACTACCCACATACTTATCTCAAAATGGACTCAAAGCGATATGAAATAATCCTCACCTTAATTTGTAAAGGAACATAAACATAGCTTCATATACCCAAGATTTCCTAACCAATAAAGAAAATTTCCTATTAGAAGTGAAATAGAAGTAATATCATATTCCTAGGAAAACCATAAAAGGGTTTAAGACCAAATAGTGCAATAGATCACTATTTACCAATACCAATTATAAAACAAATCCAAAACTCACAAGTTCTATTGATTAACAATAAAACTTCAAATTCCTAGAATACACTTTCACAGGGTTCCCTTAAATTATTCATAATGATTAATAATGCTTAACGACATGAAAGGAAGTCCATCCAAGTTCCTAATTTAGCAAATTGTCCTAAATAATTTTTATCTAAGAGCATCAAGCTCTCGAGTCAACATGAACATCTTAGAATATCTTACAAAATGATCTCATTAATGTATGTTTCATAAACTCAGAAACTTGTTTAAGCATAAACTTCATATTTTATGAGTTTATGAGTTCATTAACGTATGTTTTATCTAAATTATTATGTCATTCTAATGGAGAGAGTGGGAGGGAGCAAGAAATGGTGTGGGAGAGGAATTTTGAATTCATCTATTGAATCTGATGAAGGAAAGGGCGATTTGGATGACATTTCAGCTATGGTGATGCTTGTGGTTGCTGCAGTTGTGGAGCCTCTTTCTTTTTTTATTGCCTTCCTTGTGCCCCATATTTCAGCTTGTGTGTTGCTTAGGTTTATTATTTTTGTGCCTAGCAAGGAGGTGTTTCTCATGGCCTGGGGGTCTTCTCTTTGGCCTTGGTTCATTTTGTGGGATGTTCTCTTTTCGGATAGTGATTTTTGGCTCTATCTTGCTTGTGGGGTTGTTCTTGCTTCCACTGTCTTTTTCCTTTTGCAGCGGTTTGTTAATGCTTTGTTGCATTTCCTGACACTGGTGCTTACTAGTGGTTTATGTAGACTTGTTCCCTCTCTATTTTTAGAGGAGTGGCTTGTCTAAGCCTAGTTCATGTGTTCTTGGAGCTCACCTTTTTTGGTGGATATTTTTGGGAAATTTTTGTTTTGGATGGGTTGTTGGATATTTCTACTGATGGCTTGTGTTTGGAGGCTTTCTTCTACCTTGGCCTCCTCTAGTTTCTTTTTGAGTTGGTTCCTAAGCCTAGTATTACTATGTTTTTCTAGTGTTTCATGGTAGGTTTTCCTATGGGCCTAGAGATTGGGTCAATTGAGGTGTTGACATCCTTGTTCCCTGGCAATATTTGTTGCTTGGTGGCTGGTTCCATTATGGTTTCTTGTGGGAGGTTTGGACAGGCTCTAGCTTTGTGGTGGTGCCTTCCTTGCTCCTTACTACTTTTTGGGATTACCAAGAGTGTCTTTGTTTCTATGGTTGCCTTGTGGGATGGTGAATAGATGATAAATGTCTATAGCCCTGGTGCCCAGTTTTTCATGGCCTCTACTTGCAAGTACTTTACTTCTTTGGCTACTTTTCTCTAAAACTTGTTGCAACTTTTTGATGTTGTGCATTCTGTGTTGTCCTCTAGTTTTCTTGATTGGTTTACTGTCCCAACTCCCATTTTAGCTCCTCTTATTGAGGTGGAGGAATCTCTTACAGTGGTGGAGTTGTTTCTTGTTGTTGGAGTTGGGTGTTGTTTGGTGGGTGCTTTCTTGTTCCTTAACTCTAATTCGAAGCATTTTTCATTTAGGTGGAAAACTTGGTTTGTGTTGGGATCTTAGTTCAACTTCATGCTTTGTTGGGGTTCCTGTTTAGGATATGTTGATCCTCTTCATCTTTCCTTTTATCTTTTCCTTTTTAGGTGGGGAACTCTCCTATGGAGGTCGAGAGGGTTTGTGTTGTTGGAAGTTGGAGAGGTTGCAATGGGACTTTTGAAGTTGTTTTGGGTTGGCTTTCTTACTGCCTCTTCGACCCCTATTTTACCCAGTTGTTGGGTTGGTTTTTGGCTGGGTTTTGGTCTAGTTTGGTGCTAGTTGGAGCTTCATTTGCTTTTTTTTTTAATGTTATTGGTTACCACTTTATTGATAGAGTTGGAATCCATCTGGGCATTTTGGTTTGGATTTTTTGGAGTTGTTGCTTGGTGGTTTTAGGCCTTTGTTTAGTGTTATAAGCTAAAGGATTTAGCTACTTTTCCCCTATTGTTGTAGGGTGTTTTTGTGTGGGTTCCCTTGTTGTTGTTGCCTTTGTTTCTTTCCAGATGGTCTTTATTTTTTGGTTTTATGCTCTGATCAAAATAATTGTTTAGATGTTATTTTTATTAGGCCCACTTCTAGCGAGTCTTTTTTTTTTGTGGCCTCACTTTTTGTGAACCACCTCTCTCTATCTCTATGGCTGCTCTATAATGGGTACTAGCCCTTCTAGTCTTAACCAAATCAAAACTATTCATTTGGTCAATATTTCATACTAATATTTGTGTTGAAGAACCTACAAAGGTCTAATCTTCCCATTAAGCATGTAGCCCAAGACTTAATCCCTCTATGGTCATGGATTGCAAGTTGAGGTTCACATAATTAAAAATCTAAATTTGTATGGGTGACATAATTAAAAATCTAAATTTGTATAGGTGTCTTAATGAAGAAGAAGAGTTTGATCATGAATACAATTTTAAATATTTTAGGACTTTGAAAGAATAATTATGCGGACTATAAATTATATTTCCATAAAATAGACATTAGTAGGCTTGAGGAATCCCACAATTCCTAAACTAGGCCTTTTTGGGATGGCCCCCACTAAGAAAAATTTAATATCCTTGGTAGTGATATTGCTTACTTTAAAAAATTAAAAGATTAATAAAATAAAAGAATAAGAAATAATAACCATTTAGAATTTTCTTTGAAGAGTAATAATGAGAGCGATTGGGAACATTCATGTAAGAAAATTTATACTTGAAGTGTATGTGCTCAATTTCAATGCATGTTTGAACCAGAAAATTAGAATAGTGCATCGATATATATAGAGAGTGAATTGTTAAGTATCATGCACAAACATATAACTATGGGTATGGAGATAATAATACATAAATTTTATTTAGGGACATGATGTATTTTAAGATACATGTGACTTACATTTAATTATAAGAAAGTTTGAGCATGATAATATGAATGGTTTAGGTGGTTATAAGGGACATGCCCCTATATATACCCAATGTGTAATCATTTTAAGAGAGGAGAATACATTATTGATGCCAAGATTAATACAATAATGTTCATGCTTTTGGTAAATCTTTCCATGAAAGTATTAGTAAAATTGTAGAGTTTAGGTCACAGGAAAGAGTGAAGAACTCAACATACTTCATGTTAGAGAAGGATATATTCTATTATGAATGAGGTCTTAAGTGTTTATCATTTTTTCATTGCACACATCTAGGCCTTTTTGGATGCCTCACACTAAGTGTATGTTTAATACCATTCTCAGTGATGGTGTACATTCAATGCAATAAATGATCAATCAAATGTAGAAGAATGTTAAATAACAATTTATTGAAATAATCTTGGAAGTGTAATAATTGGAGTTATTTGGAATGGATAAGTGAAACTAGTTATAGTGGAAATTTTGGTGCCTAATTGTAATGTATATTATCATAGATGTAATATTAGCACCTAGCTATAAATAGAAAGTGCATGGATAAGTATCATGCATGCACATAATTAGGGGCAATGAGATGATAACGCATAAATTATATTTAGAAGCACAGTATATTTTAGGATACTGTTAATAAATATTTAACTAGCTCCCTTCGAGTGTATTTTCCTCTATGCGTCGACCCATGCATCATAAAGTCAACTCAGCCTTTTATTTAGGTTTTGCTCTCCTACTCCATGTGTCTATTCCTCACAACTCTAAGTCTTAGCATTCCTTTCACATCCCAGAAAGCTCCGCTATGCTTCCACGTGTTGCGGCTATAGGATTATTTTTATTATGCTTTCTTGTTGCCTCATCAGGCTCCACTCAGGTGCCACAAAGCCCTCATTCCTAAAAGGTTTTGGTGGGCCCCATGGTTGCTATTTGTGGTGTACACTTGCTACGTGTCTACCATTCGCAAATCTTTCAGTGCAAAGATGAAGTAACAACCGCAAGCAGTGAATTGTTGCCACACATCTCTTTTGTGCTTGATTGGTGATCATTTCCTCCATTATTGATGAGGTGCTTTGCTCATTTGACACATGTAGCATTAACACAATTCTTCAACAGTGAAGGACATAGGTTCATGCGGGAAGCGAAAGGCTGCCACGTGCCTAGCCAATGGATCTCATATTCAGGCGACAGGCCAAATGAGCCTAATGATGCTATTGGCTATTGTGTGTCATCATCATTCACACAGGAGGATGAAACTTGTCTAATTAGGCCTTTTCGTGACCACTGCCATCATTTGCAGAGGATGCACCTATGCTTGGGATGACCAGATGCTTGGTTCCAAATCGATTATGTTGTAATGGCTTTGGGAATATTCTAATTCTTGCATCATTGTCGGGGGATTGTGAAATATTTTCTATTGCTACTCTCTGAAGCAGTGGGGAGTTTCCCTGTTATATATACTTTTCCCTGTTATGAGAAAAAGGTCCAGAATTTGAAGGAAAACACTAGTTTTAGTAAAAGATGCCAGGCCTTTATTGTTGTTTTATTTTATTGCAAAAACTCTCAAACTGTGCCAATTGTTCAGCCTTTCTATTTTTCATGCTATTTGATCAAACTGTAAACTGTGTTTTTTATTGTCTGGACATTTCATTTAAGAACTTCTATATATGTTGAATGCAAGTTTTCTGACCTAGACCATGTCTAATAACTCTTCTTGGCAGTAGGAATTTATGCAATATTATTTTATGTCAATGAATGGATTTTCTATGCTATAATCTTAAGTTTCTGATGTTCTGGAACACTAAAACACCATTCAGGCCCTTAGATCTATGATTTATTGTGCCTATCATTAAGTCTTGGCACATCACCTTAGATTAGCATTTATTTTATTATATCTATTTCCTTTTCCCTTTCCAACCCCCCCATTATAGAAGAAGTCAACTTCTCTAAAAATTTGGAGGTCACTCAATTTAGCGCAAAAGGTCCCCCGTAAACTGAGTTTCCCATAAGACACTGTTACCTGGTAAAATTTTGGTGTCAACAGTTTGTTCTTTTTCTGGCACGCCCAATGGGACCGAGCTTAAATGAAATTGTGTTTTAGAAGGGTGTATGAGTTGTTGGCCTGTAACTAAATCCCAAACCGTAGGCAACCCTAGTTTACTAGTACCTCCACTACGAACAATCCGAGTGACAAATTAGCTGGTAACCATTCCATTCCTACCACCCATTCCTCTCACCATGTTGCCAACCACCAACAAAAATTATGTGGCATGGGACACCAAAAGTCCCCTAGTAGCCCCAGTAGCACCCGTTGTCTAGGACACTATCCCGATTTCATCTATGAAAGCTATACCCAAGTTTACCAGAGATGGCTCAAGGACACCAATAGAACATTTGTAGGATGTGGTAGACGTATGTCTGGTACATGGGATTATAGCGCAAAATGTAGCTCTGAGGCTTCTCACTGCATCTTTTAAAGGCAAGGCATTGGATTGGTACCGAACACTGTCACCTAATACTATTCGCACCTAGGACGAGCTCAGAGATCCGTTCTATGAGAGGTTCTCAAATGACGGAGATTGTTCTTCACTGTATTATCAACTATTTGTTATAAAACGAGCCCCCTAGGAGGCTCTGAAGAACTTTAATGCCTGATTTCACACAAATTGGCAGAGGATTCCTGTTACTATACACCCGACTCCTGAGTTGGCATTGATATTTTATCTAAAGTCCATCAATTCTAACATTTTCATGATGATCAATTCTTTGGGAGGAGCTACTCTACCATATGCTTATGATGTTGCTATCAAAGCTGAGAATCATTTAATAGATTGTGGAAAATTTCCTCCTCGACCTATTATGCTGATATTTCCTTAAATATCGATCCCTGTGCAAGAGGTTGCATCAACTAGCACGCCCACAACTGCCCAGTCAATGTACACATATGCAGTCACACCACAAAATGTAGCCTCTACATCAGGTTCTTCCAAGGTTGAAGTGAGTGACCTCAAAGAGATGTTGTGAATGATGGAAAATGATATAACCACTCTTAAGCGGAACCAATCAACACCTCTGAAGCCTGCATATCAAAACTATCAAGGTGGGTAGTCCTCTTATTAGCAGAATCAGTACCAGGGCATGCCTCGCACAAATCCACCAGCTCCGACTATAAATCAAATGGTGTCGATGCCTACTCCGCTGACGAGCATGTCGCCAAGCTCGAGTAGGGAATTAACCAAAGGGAAAAACAACCTTATTGGTGATATCAATCTGTGGTGCTTCTCTTGTAGTGACATGCATATGCCCCAGAACTGTCCACATGGCAACTTGCAACAAAAGGTGGTAGAGCAACACAACCAAGGCACGACAATAGATCACAGGGGTTATATATATGCCTCACCACAAATGGAGAGTGCGGTTCTTACCACGCATATGCAAGGAATGTCTTGAGAAAAAGAATCCAATATTTCTCCTAATCACGCACTTTTCTCTTGGATGGAGGAAGAAGGAACAGTGTTTGCTAATGATGCATTCATACCCAAAACACCACAAGTGCGATTTGATTATAACATGTGCTCAAAGAGGAGATTCACCGGCAAGTCAGTTGTTTCACATCTAGCCAGTCCACAACTCAAAGGTGTTTCCAATTAGGTTCCTGGTACTTCTACCGCCCCATTACCATCTCAACCATGGAAGGAAATTATTACACCAAGAGCCAAGTAGTAGAAACCTCTGAGTTTGTTACTTTTTAATGTGGTCAAACAATTGAAGAAGTCATTTGCTAATGTATCTCTATGGGACATTCTAGCTATCCCAGAGCAAAAGATGCTATTATAGAGGGTGTTTCAAGAAGAGGTCAATACAAGGCCAATAGAGTAGTTTGCTAGTGCCGAGGTTGTCAATCAAATACCACCAGCTAAAGTCCTTACAAACAATACAAAGGAATCCCCTGCCTAGGTTAGGGATAAGTTAAAACCTCAACCCTTCTTCTTAACTCTCATTATACGAAAGAAGTTATTGCACAATACTATGATTGATTCTGGCGCTAGTACCACAGTTATGCCTAAACAAATAGCCGAAGCTTTATGACTCAGCTATGAACCTATGAAAAGGGGGGTAATGTTTCTTGATGGGAACAAAGTTGAAACCGTAGGTGTCATCAAAATGCTTCCTTTAACTTTATTTGCTTGTCCTAGTATCACGGTGCCGCAAGACACTGTGATCATAGATGTTCCTCCTATGTTTGGTCTTTGTCTATCCCAAGAATTTACTTCAAAGGTGGTCAGATAGGTCTGTCCTTGGATTGGTCACATCCGATACTCAGAACCAAGCACATCACAAAAATGAAGATAAAATCGGAGGCTTTACATTCTAAACATGTAGCGAATGAAGCCTTGATCAATTTTGAAGCCACGCATACCTCTATCACCAAGCAAGAAATGTATTGTGTTGAATTACTGGAGGAAGAAAAGGTGAGAAGAGACCAGAATGACAAAGAAGATGCTCTTTTGAGTGAATACATGGACAATGATCCTTTTGGAAATTATCATGCTATAGGATTGGGCACCTATGTAATTTATGATGAAGACCAAGTGCTTCCAAAGGTCACCAAAGAGTCCAAAGGTAGCCAAGAAAATGAGCTATGGACACTGTACTTTGACGGAGCAAGAAGCAAAATGGGTGCTAGAGCGCAGATATATTTAATATCACCACAAAATGAAAAATTGTTAAGGTCTTTCCATTTTCATTTTGCCTGCTCAAACAATCAGGTTGAATATGAAGGATTAGTTCAAGGTTTAAGCCTTGCGGAATGAATGGGAATTAAGAAATTAATGGTGTTCAGAGATTCTGAACTGGTAGTCAACCAAGTCCGAGGATTTTTCGTGCCAAGGAATATATGCATGAGATCCTATCAGCACCGAGTCTGGTACCTGATTGATGGTTTTGAAGCTTTCAACATCCAAACTATTCCCCGAGGAAAAAATAGCGATGTAGATCGCATGGCCGTGATTGGTGCTTAGATTGATCCTATCTCTGACCTTATACATAACGAACATTTAGTACAAGTACTAGTCTGACCAACAATCCCCGAAAAATAATCAGAGTTGGAAAGTTTTTGAAAGTGATGAACACATCGTGTAACGCCCCGTCGTGCGAACCCCAAAGGACAACTAAAGCAACAATTACCACACAATTTTTTTTTTTAAGTAAAACTAACATGCATGAGATGCACAAAAGTTATGACATGAAAATTCATTTAAACAAACCCAATATCATTTACGTCCCTTGGGGTACATGAGGATACATGACGAAACTTAATGCCATGCATCAATGATAAAGAATGAAAGCCAAATATAATCCATGACAAAGCATATATATAAAACCACCAATAAGAACCATTCACTTAAATAAATACAATACTTTGAATAACATCTGATATGGATCCATATCCACACAAGGTTTACCAATGATAAATATTACATCACATCCTTTTCATTACTTTACACTGTTCAAGTCTTACAATGATACAAACATGTTTCCCAATATGGGTAGGAACCACATGACAGAATAGAATGGTACAACTGTGGAGTTACCGCAACAGCACCAAACCGCACCTCTCGATCCTTGACTAGGGACCCAATGGGGTGCTTAGCACGTTCCACCCGACCACGTTGATCCGAAGACCCACCCCCTGTGCTAAGGAGCTGACAAGAAAGAGTCCTCAACCAAGAACATCCAAACACGGAACCACAAGACTCAACATCATACAAAAGTATCATAAAACTCAAGGATTACAATGACATAATAAAAAACATTCATGAGTCAACATATTAACTTAAAGTCATAAATCTCATCACATAAATCAAAGCAATAACTATTAAACAAGTAACCAAAGAATGATCATGAAACATTTCCATATCACTAAAATAATAAACAGAATACAATTCCAGAGGCAATAAGGAAACAATACAAAGGGGTGTCAAGTGGAGAGTGTCATCGCATAGCTTTCATGGGATCTCCTGGCCCTTCCTCCAACTTGAGGCGCCTGCACCCATCTATGGATCTCCTGGCTCTTCCTCCTACTTGAGGCACCGGCACCATAGGGTAGCTCATGCAGAGCCAATAACCTCTCATGGGGACAAGGTTACGACTTTGCTGACCATGACCTTCTCAGTCTATCATTAGTCTATGATAGCCCTAATGCATAGACGAGGCATCTAATATTTATTATCTTGTGTGTTTTACTACCCATCCCCCTAGATTTTATTTTTAGGTTATCACTTGTTTAACTACTCTTGCGTGGGTTCTCCTATGCACTTCCTCTTACCTGAGGCACCGGCCCCCACGAAGAGCCACTCTCCCTAAGACCCCTAACATAAACCAAAATAGGCAAGGGTTGTACCATAACCAAAAAAAACAAATAATCTCAAGACCAAACTATGCGAGGCATTAATCATCTCGCTATAACCACATAATCAATGTCTCAACAATTCATGTACATCCCTTTTAAAATCATGATATCAAAATACTTGCCACATCAAGGGCACATAAAAAGAGAATATCCACTGACAACAATCTCAAGCCTTTGGAAACCAAAAGAATGACAATCCACAAATGAGGGTGAAATGAAGTAACAAGAGTTTTCCAATGATGCGGGGCTTCAAGCCAACTTCAACACCAACCCAATGAATAAAAGCTTGTCACATCAAAATAAACTAAGAAGGTCATACTCATCAAAACATCCAAGTCTTCAAGATATTCAAAAGGATCCCAACCAAAATCAACTCAAGGAAAAGTCACGTCAAGATAAAACATCAAATCATATAATAACCAACACGAACAAGCAACTACAACATCCATGAATTTCACTTTTCGAAGCAACCTCCCATTATCAAACAAATAGTAAAATATTCCTTCTACATATAAACTACTAAGTAATCTCCAAGAACTCAAAGTGTTTTAAGTTAAATAATCTATCAATTTCTTAATTAACTTACTCATATAAAAGACTATATCTAATAATTAACAGACTACCTTTTTATAATCCACATAAGGTGATAACATTAAACTAGCATTTAAGGCTTCAATTAGTGAAACATCATCTAAAACGATTTAAAGAAAATGTAGAGATGTATTTTAATTATAGCTAATTCAAATATTGCCTTATTAATCATCTCTCATTTATTTTGCATATTAGGAGGTTATCATATCATAACACTTGAAAGAATTATTGTTAAAGAGAACTTAGAATACAAGTGTGTCTAAAACTATCACCTACTAGAAACTTCTAAGAGACTCCCCTATAGACTAAACCATAACCAAATAAGACTAGGAATCCTATGACAATTAATTTCGAGTTTTCTATCGGCAATAAGAAATTTAGCATTGATTTGCACACATATCCTTTAGATCATTTGATTACCTAATTAACTACTCCTTAGTTACAACTTAAATGGTTATCTTTTCTTCTATTTTCATTCTTAGTTTCATACTTAACTAACACATGTATATAATAAATATCTAGCATTAGATAGATTTATAAAATATGATTTTCACTAAAAACAAGGTATACGCTCTCACAGAAAAAACAACTCAACTTAAGCATGAGACAAGTCACCATGCATTCATCATGAATATAAGTTGTAGGCAATAACTTTATTATAGTCATATTAGGATCAATTCTAGTAAATGAAGGTTTAATTTAAACATAATTCTACAGGCTATATTAATGCACAAAGGTTCCCTTATTAATACGAGAAAGATTTAAAACCATTGAAGACTTATCAACTACCGCCGAGAGATCAAATAGAAGAAATGGTCATTAAACGCCATGGTTAGTCAAACATTTCTTTAAGAGGAATATACAGAAGATTGGAAATTTTAGAAAATGAAAATTATATATTGCCAAATAATGACGAGTTCTGACAAACCAATCTAGACGCAGGAAAACAATGATGAGAGATTGCGGTGTCAGAATGGAGATTCCCCAATCTAGAACTAAAGAACTTTGAATAAAGAGTAATTTGCACAGGAAAAATTCTATAGACGAATTCTCAGATTCCTAGCTACATCGTGCACATTCTCAAGCAAAGGTTTGTTACGGTTAAAGATTTGGCTCGAGAAGATATCAAAATATACTAGAAAATTAATAATTACTTCTGTCATTGGCTCTAGTATAGAAGAAAATTCCATGCATAATGAATATTCGTTGAAAGGAAGACTTATGCCTAAACTTAACTAAATACCAAGAAAATTCAGTATTTATCGACTGCAAGGCAAAGACTCCTAATCATCAGTAATTTCAATAGAAAACGATGTAATGCAGTGACTATAAGGAAATAACTTCTTCAGACTATGGCATGCGTTATCAGTGAACCAAATATTTATGAAATCAGAAAGGATATTAAAATCTAAACATTCTGAACACTAGCGCTTGGTCAAGCAACGCACAGATTTTCCTGGCAGGGAAATCTTTGGTAAACATATTCAAAAGTCTACTGACCAGATTAAAAGTTAATTATAAAGCCAAAGTGCACAGTTTAAGTTGCTGCACCCAAATCTCAATGGAAAGAATCTAAGTTAAGATTGAACATAATCAATAATGGCATTGAATGCCAGAGGGAGTTCCAAGACATCGAATACCCAAATTAGTGGTGTAAGACTTTGAAAAGCCTTCATGCAAACCAAAGCCGAGTATAGATCTAAAAGAACATCGAATCCAAGAACGCAACACAGCATCAAAAGAACCCAACAAAAAAAAGGTTGATGGAAACGGCCAGAGACAGGAGGAAAAGGCGCGCAACAGAAAGAAGAAAGGCTTCAAGGAACTTTCAAGCAAATGTAATTGGTAGGTGTAGAGGTCGATTATTAGATGATTTTAGACCTGTGCTAGCTATCAAAGAAATGTTGTAGCCTTAGCCCTATGGTTTTCTCTAAATAAACCACATTTAATAACAAAATGCAACATATACCTAAGGTTTTATAAACTACAACACACCACAAGGCCGACACCTTCGCTACATTAACAAAGCAACTCACATTGAATTCTATCAGCTTAAAAGAGAAACATGAATGCTGCCAAGGAGGATGATGCACAGTTTGGGTTAATGAGAAAGCTTAAAGAACTTTAAAGCAAGGAAGATGGCAACACTAAGAGCATGCACAAGCTTGGGATTACACAAGGAATCTCTCCAAATCTAAGAATTAAAGAAGCACGCTGGAACACACCCTAACGTAGAAAGATTTTCTTGTGTTCTCTATGCAAACAATCATGCAAATAATATAAGAACAGAAAGCAAGATAGGAAAAAAAAATGGAATATTGGCAATAAGTATCTCCGGAGTTTTGAAAGAGCGGTTGTTCAAAGCGATGGAAATCTAAGAAGAATTACAGGTTTAAGATATACAAGAACAGCAATAAAATTCTTCATTCTCTGGGTTGGGAAGCTATGGCTCACGATGGTGGAAAGGAAACGA
Source organism: Sequoia sempervirens (assembly GCA_007258455.2). Taxonomy (NCBI): domain Eukaryota; kingdom Viridiplantae; phylum Streptophyta; class Pinopsida; order Cupressales; family Cupressaceae; genus Sequoia; species Sequoia sempervirens. The sequence continues at coordinate 102,273 of VDFB02370122.1, forward strand.
CAGAGTTATATGCATAGCATAAATTACAAAATACATAGCAGGCACCGATTAACCACGAGTGCACATCCACCAAATCAAAAGAACAGCATACAGGCAGATTAAAATAAAGACAAGATACATCAGTACAAAGGACACAAAATTCTCAATACCAAACTTCGGAGTACATAGAAAAGAATTCATAACTTACCCGAAATCCCCACACTTGTTAATGTTGATGACGACAAAGAACGAACTCTTATACTACCTCCTGCACGAACATCGTCTTCAAAACCCTCTCCACAATACTCCCATGCTGTAATTTTCTTAATTCCCCGAGAAGAACCATCCCCCCACCCAAAAAAGAACTCTCCCCCCCATCAAGTGTTACACCTTCCCAAGAAAAGCATGCAGAATCTCCCAACTAATTCTCCTTTTTTTAGAAAATAATCCTTTTTTTTGACGAGATAAGATTTCAAACTATAAGGGAAAATCAACAAATCTAAGCATGTTTCTTGTTTGACAACAGTTTGACGCTGTGCATGTGCTTGCATGCGAATCTTCATGTCTTTTCTCGCTTTAACATCAATTCAATACTTATGTTTCTTATTTGTTAAAAGTCACCTAATTATCCCATCTTTTTTGGCTTTACTAATAAATCTCAACCTTAAATAACAATTGTCAATAATTTGATTATTATTAATACTTTATAACTTAGTAATTAATAATTAATAGCTTTATATTTTAAATCACTTTATAATTTGACAATTTATTTAATTCCAAGCTACAAATCATGTTGAACACCCAAAATGACATAATCCATTTAATTATAGGTTTTCCTTTAATTTAGAATTAATTTGTGTTTTCTATTATCAATTTAATTTAATTGAATTGATTAATCAAGACTAACCATAATATCAATTTTATCACCTAACTTAAAGTCAATCAAACAAGGAAATCAACAAGGTGTCTCAAATCAACCTAACATACTTACACCAATATGACGAAGAACCAAATGCAGAGGGGCACTACATCCTCCCCCCCTACGCTTCGACTTACTCCAGGAAGTCGAGCTTAGGCATAAACATGGTAATGCCATAAACTAACAACAATATCAACAATCATAAGCACATCAACACCATAAATTAAATAGTCAATTAAACGCCGTCAAGAAAGAAATAAAAATTAAACAAACCAAACATAGGGAGACAATACCAAAACGAAAGTGGTGACAGAGTTGCAACCAAACTGACTTGCCAAACACAAGGACGGATGACGAACTAGGTTTGGGAAACTTCTTGTCAGCTCCTATTTTCCACATCAGACCCATTGGGTGTTTGAGATGCTCGCCCTTTCCTGACAATGCAGGTGGAATCGAGGCTTAGTTCCTGTAATCCTGCATACAAACAAACATTGTGCACAACATATATATATATATATCAAATCAACCTAGTGTAGAGGGAATTGCAATGTTGTATGCCTCTCACAAATGAGTGATACGACATCATCCTTCTAACACACTATCATCAGTGAAATATCATAAATAATCATTAATACAATTACTAATCAAGTGCAAACGCCGTATTAAGTCAACATGTTAAACATAGCCAATTAATTACCTTCATCCTTGAGATTTGAAGTCAACTACCTGAAAATCACAAACTAGGGTGGAAACATAACACATTAGTACTAAACATTCAAGAGGGTTCTTTACCCTCAATAAGCCATATTTCCATAAAACGTAGCATAATTATCCACACAAGCACATATTCTCATTAAACATCATCATTTTCACACAAAGCACTCCACTTCAATCCTGATTCAACACCAAATTTCACAACCATTTTAACAAACCGATCAAAATTCTACACCTTCACGGATTCAAGAAAACATAATTTGTCACTCAAAGACAACAGAAAGGAAAATTCCACTCATGCTTGACATATTCACACACAAAAAGTTCACAGCACTGGAAACTACATCACACAACGATACAAGGGTCCATAGTGCATCCTTGATAGGAAGGATATCGGTGCATTGCACACTACACCGAGGGTCCTATCCCTTTCCCATCAGTTTCCTGCACCATCTACCCGACACCAGCTAATAGAAGAACTCAGGTTCACAACAATGACAATAGAAAAGTGAAACTCAAGACTCAAGGGTCTAGGTGCAAGGTTACATAGTGAGCACACATAGTACCCAGTGTATGAACCTGGCTCTGATACCATGGCCATGATTGGTGCTTAGTTTGATCCTATCTCTGACCTTATACATAATGAACATTTAGTACAAGTACTAGTCTGACCAACGATCCCCGAAAATAATCAGATTTGGCAAGTTTTTGAAAGCGATGAACACATTGCCTCTTTTATCCAACACTCGGGGGAGTTCGCTGATCAACTTCAACCAAAGATTGTCGAAGCTTATGAAGGACAAATTATGTAGCTGAAATCTAACAAGCTTCCAAAAGGATTGGTTACTCTAAAAAAAAAATTCGATTGTGATGATGCCCGAAATGATAAACAGAAGTTCATAGCATAAAAAAGTGATTATGTGGACCTTCAGGTCTCAGATGGTATGAATCTTCAAGTTAGAAAAAATGTCTAGCACTATGATAAAGAAAGAATCATTAGTTTCTGCAAAAAATATGGAGTAGTGGCATGGTCTTATGATGATCTGGAGGGGTATGATCCTGCTATCATTCATCACACGATCAATCTAACAAAAGGTGCAAAACTAGTGTGACAAAAACAAAGGCTAGTAAACCCTAAAATTGAAGCGTTAATGGCGCAAGGGTTAACTAAGCTCCTTGAGTCATGCATTGTCTTCCCAATCAAGCATAGTACCTGGGTATCTAATCTGGTCCCGGTCTAAAAGAAGAATGGAGATATCCATTTGTGTGTGGACTTCTGAGACCTAAACAAAGCATCTCTGAAGGACCACTATCCGCTGCCTTCTATGGAGTCAATATTACAAATAGTTGCAAGATCTGAAATGTTTTCTCTATTGGACAGTTTCTTCGGCTACAATTAGATCCGAGTTAAGGAAGAGGATCAACATGAGACTACGTTCACCACAAAGTGGGGAACATTTGCATATGCTAAAATGCCTTTTGGTTTATCCAATGTAGGGGCAACATTCCAACGGGCGATGGACATCGCATTCAGTGGACTAATCAATAAGTTTATTCTAATTTATTTTTATGATCTTACTGTGTTCTCTAAATCTAAGGATGATCATTTTGATCACTTAGAATTAGTTTTTTAAAAGTGTCAGGAGTTCAAAGTTTCCCTAAATCTAAAAAAATGTGTATTCAGAGTTCAGCAAGGCAAGCTATTAGGACATGTGGTATCTAAGGAAGGGGTTTCAATCGACCCCGAACAAGTGAAAGCTATCAAGGAACTTCCCCTTCTGTTGAATAAGAAAGGTGTTCAATCCTTCTTGGTCAAAGTAAATTTTGTTAGCAAGTTTATTTCTAACTTTGCGGGGATAATTAAGCCGATCACCCTGATGCTTAAGAAGGATCAGGCATTCAAGTAGATGACCGAAGCTCGGGAAGCCTTGGATAAGGTCAAGGAAGCTATTTCCATAGCTCTGGTACTGGTTAATCCATATCTATCGAAGGATTTTGTAATGTATGCATTCAGTAGTAGGTCCAATATCGCTACTGTCCTAACCCAAAAAGATGATGAAGGAAAGGGGGAACATCCGGTGGCGTTCTACTACTAGACCCTAAAGGAATATGAGGTGAATTATAATTTCATCAAAAGCCAGGCCTTTGCAATAGTGAAGGGACTTAAAAAGTTTCACCATCTAATTTCCTGCAACAAGGTGTTTGTGTATGTCACACATTCCAGTGTGCACGAATATATCATGGAAGGGGAGATCACAAAAAAAAGATCTAACTAGATCATCAAGATCCTTGAATATGACATTGAGTTCAAACCTACTAAAACTATTAAAGGAAGAGGATTGTGTGACTATGTGGTGTAGAACGAGGGGATACTCACCGCAGAAGAGCAACAGGAGCTTGTCTTGATAAATGAACCAAAATTGGAGGGTTGTTGGCTGAATGGTAGAATGAGGTTCATACAAACGAGAAAGTATCCTTCAAGTATCTCATCCCAAAAAAGGAGATATTACTGGCTGCAAAATTGTGGATATACGCTAGTAGAGGGAGTCCTTTTCAAAAGGAATTTCAGTGGTGTTCTCCTATGATGCATTACTTTGGAGCAAGCAAAGAGGATCTTTGAAGCATTCCACAATAGTGCTGCAGGCGGACACTTCTCTGCTAATACCACCTCCATTGAAATAATGCGTGCTAGTTACTATTGGCCTACATTTTTTAATGACTCCCACTCTTTGGTAAAATCTTGCAAAAAATGGCAGTTCTTTACTGATAGAAGGAAGAATTCTGCAATGCCTCTCAAACCCATAGTGGCGGACGAACCGTTTGTGCAATGGGGCCTGGACTTCATCGAAATGATTAACCCAGCTTCTAGTGCTGGACACAAGTGGATTCTGACTGCCACAGATTACTTCACAAGATGGATGAAGTCTATTCTTCTTAAGAGTGCAACAAAAATAGAGATTATAGATTTCCTCAAGGAGCTGGTGACAAGGTTTGGTCCTCTGAAGACTATCATTTCTGATAATGCCAGATCTTTCCTAGGCACAAAGGTATGTCACTTTGCATTAACGAATGGCATATTCCTCAAGACATCATCAAATTATTACCCATAGGGAAATGATCTAGCAGAGTCAACAAACAAGAGCCTAGTTTGACTCATTAAAAGAATTGGTTTGGAACACTAGAGAGAATGGCATAAAAATCACCGAGCAACACTCTGGGAAAACCATGTAACCCCTAAGCAAGTCCTTAAGACTTTGCCTTATGAGTTGGTATATGAGAAAGAGGAACTGTTACCTATATCTTTGGAAATTCTGGCACTCCAATTGTTGAAATCCCTTGAGATAGAACAAATTGGCACCATGGAAGTTCGACTTGCCGAACTGTTAGAAGTATAGGAAAAAAGGGAAAATTCACTAATAGCCATGACAAACTATCAACAAGTGGTCAAGCAATGGTTTGACAAGAAGGCTTCCGACCAAGGTCTAAAGTGTGAAGACTTAGTACTGAAGTATGATAAAAGGGCTGCTAAGCTAGGTTAGCATGGTAAATTTGATAGCCTATGGGAGGGTCCCTTTAAAATCATAAAGTGCAAAAAACATATCGCTTTCGAGTTAGAAAATATGGAACAAGAACCCTTAGGAATCCCGGTTAATGGGATTCATCTTAAACTGTTCATTAGGTGCTGAGTTCTATTTTTGTACATATGTGAATAGTGCTTTTATTTTATTTCCCTTTCTTTGGCTAGTCTTTTTCAAAATTGGTTTGTGTTTCTGCGGAATTAACCCATTATTATGAAGGGTGGAATAACATGATTACTTTACATAAAACACACCCATGTGTAGAGAAATAACACATATTCTATAAAAAGGCCATAAAACCGAAATGCAAAATGAAAGAAAGAGCATGGATTTTCTTTAAAAATATATATATCTATTTATATATATTCTTTGGTTTCTACATTGCAAAATGGCTGGGGAAGCTGTTTTTGGTATTTTTTGAGATTTTACAAATATTTTGATTTTTTTTTATTTTCAAATGTTTTGGGTTTTCTAAGATTTTGAACAAGAGACTAACCTAAGGACCTATCCTAGGGGCCTCGAGGGCTGATCAAAAGATTAACCTTTCCTATGTTATACACGCAGAGACCACATAGTTTGACAGACACAAACTTGATTATTGATGAGATATGAACAAATGGATTGCCAATTTATTATGATGGGCTCATAAAGGACTAACCTAATTGTCTCGGGGGATGATCAAAGATCAACCTTGCCTACGTCAAGGCTCAGAGACCCGTAGTTTGACAAGATGACTATGTTTTTGAATTTTTGACATGTTTTGGGATTTTGATATGTTTTGAATGTTTTGGGATTTTTGAGTTTTATGATGTTTTTGGATTTTTTGATTTTATGATGTTTTTGGATTTTTTGATTTTCTGATGTTTTTGGATTTTCTGATTTAGGGACTTCAAAAATATACATGAATCTGATCCGATGAGAACATTCCCCCAACGTGACGCAATAAAGGCAAGACAAACCGACCTTGAGAATGGGCTGAGTAGTACTAGGAGGGATCATGACATGAACATAGGACCAAGCTATGGTGTGGATGCGGGTGGATGATGGATGGAGATAGATGGATGATGAAAGCATAATGGATGGATGATGCAAAATGAGTTGCGAAGATCTTGGTGGATGGAAAATGCTTATTTACACAAGGCACATGTTTGCTAGGTTTTCACCAAGGTACTTTCCCAAAGCGTCACCAAAGTGGTTTTCAATAAAGGACGATTTTTCTCTTTACTATTTTTTATCCTTTTTCTATTTTTTTTGGATTTTTTTATTTTTTTGTTGTCACCAAGATGCCTATTTTCCAGGTTTTCATCAAGATAACCATTTTTTCAAGACATTTTTTTTATTTTTTTGTATTTTTTAGTTTTATACCTTGAAATATTTAGGCATAATTTTTTTTGAGATGGGAGTTGTTCATGGGCTCCTGCAAGGTTCCCCTTTAGGTGTTGATAATTGATATGCCCCTAACTTGTAACTTGCTATGATAACAAATGGTCCCAACCAGTTGGGTTCAAATTTGCCTTTGTTGTTTGGATTTGGGATGTTCTTCTAATTCTCCTTCAACACTATTTCTCCTACTTGGAATGTTCATTTCCTAATCTTCTTGTTGTACCTCCTCTTGATTTTGTTTTGATAGAATTTCAAATGATTTAAAGTATCTATACACCACTCATCCAATATCTCTAGCTCATTCAGTCTTGATAATCAGTATTCTTCATCCATGATGAGGTTTTGCAGTGATATTCTTAGTGACAGGAGCTCAATCTCAATGGGTAATACAACCTTTGATCCGTAGACCAAGGAGAAGGGGGTGGCACTTGTTGGTGTGTGAATGCTAGTTCAATAGGCCTAGAGGGTAGGATTCAATTTCAAGTGTCAGTCACGACCTACATCATTGACTATCTTTTTGAGGATTTTCAGAATGGTTTTATTGGTGGCTTTTGCTTGGCCATTGCCTTGGGGATAATATGGAGTGGAAAGCGATGTTGGATTTTGAATTTTTCACATAGGTCACAGACATCCCGATTCTTGAAAGGTGTCCCATTATCTGAGATAATAGCCTACGGAACATCGTATCAACATATTAAGTAGTTTAGGATGAACTTTGATATCTGCTTTCTAGTTATGTATGTCATGGGGATGGCTTCCACCCACTTGGTAAAGTACTTAGTGGTGGTTATGATGAACTTGTCGCCATTGGATGAGGTGGGGGTTATCTTTCCAATGAGATCGAGTCCCCACTATGAAAAGGGGCATGGTGTGATGATGGGATGAAATTCTTGAGCTGGAGCATGGATGAGGTCCCCATGCTGCTGACATTATAGGCACCTATTAATTGTAGTCATGTGCTTCTCTTTCCATTGTAGGCCAATAATAGCCCATCCTTAGCAATTTCTTGGCCAAGGTCATTTCGCTCGAGTGTGAAACAAAAATACTGTTATGCAACTTAGTTAAGGTAGTCAATGCCTCCTCAGCATTTAGGCAACGTATTAAGGTTCCTTCTATGTTCCTACAGTAAAGGGTGTTTCCTACGATGAAAAAATGGGATGCTTTCTTGACAAAGGTTCATTTTAGGCTTGAGGGTAAGTCAATGGGTAGGACCCCTATTCGCAAGCAGGTATAAATGTCATGGTACCAGGGATCACTGAGACCAATGATTTCATACATAAATTATTACTCTAGTACCTCAAATGTGGCAGGAGAAGTTGCTCTACCAAGAATTCATGTTTCAAGACATTGCGAGGAATGTCCAATAGGGATCCAATCATTGCCATGGCATTTGTTGCTCTATTGTTTGCTCTGGGAATTTGCTCAAATGTGATATCAATGAATGATTCTTTGAGGCTCTCTACCAACTTTTTGTATGGAGTCAGCTTATCATCCTTTGTTTGGTACTCATCATTCACTTGATTTATTATTAGTTGGGAGTCTCCATATACTCTAAGGGTCATGATGTGCCACTGCACTACTATTCTGAGACCTATGGTTAATGCCTCATACTCTGCAATGTTTTTAGTGTAGGGAAATGAAAATTTGTAGGATCTAGGTATACAGTCCCCCTGTGGGGTGATGAAGAAGACACTAGCTCCTAATCCATGCTACATGTAGGAACCATCAAAGTAGAGTTTCCAGTGGTCAGCTATGTTGAGATTGAAGATGGATTCATCGAGAAACTCTTTGTGAGTGGATTCTTTGAATACATGGGTGCTTCTGCAAGTTCATCTGCAATCGTCTAGCCTTTGATTTCCTTTTGTTCCACATACTTGATGTCGTATTCAGATAGAATCATGAGCCACTTGGCCATCCTTCCTGTGAGCATTGCCTTTGATAGTAGGTACTTTAGGGGATCGATCTTGGTGATGAGTTTGATTTTGTGTGCTAACATGTAATGTCTGAAGTTATGTGAAGCAAACACTACTACTAGACATGCTTTTTCAATGAATGAGTAGTTTAAATCATGCCCAACCATTCTACAACTTATGTAATAGATAGACTTTTTCTTCCCATTTTCATCGTGTTGAGCTAGGAGAGCACCAAGGGCTGCTATTGTTGCTGACACATAGAGGATTAGTGGCTTTCTTAGGATCGGTGGCATGAGGGCCGGAGGTGTGAGCAGATATTCTTTGATTTTTCTAAAGGCTTCCTCACACTTGTCATCCCATTTGTATGCTATTCCCTTATGAAGTAGGTGACAATACAAGATTTTCATGTCTGCCAGTTGTGTTATGAATTTTTCGATGGACTGAAGCCTGCCTTGGTGGCCTCTCAATTGTTTCAATGTTTTGGGTGCCTCCATCTCTAGGATTGCTTTCACTTTTGTTGGATCTATTTCAATACCCCTTATTGACACTATGTATCCCAATACCTTTCCTGATTGTATGCCAAAGACACACTTCTTTGAGTTGAGTCTAACTTTATATTCCTCCAGTCTATCAAAAATGGCACTCAAAGTTGCTATGTGATCTCTCCTCTTTCTAGATTTTGCTAGTATGTCATCAATGTAATCTTCGACAATTTTGTGGATCATGTTATGAAAGACTAATGTCATGGCTCTTTGGTAGGTGGCCCCAACATTCTTTAGGTTGAATGGCATCATATTCTAGCAATAGGTCCCCCATGGACAAGTGAAGGTCGTTTTGTGCTAGTCTTCTTTAGCAATCATTATTTGGTTATACCCAGAGAAACTTCCCATCAGAGAAAGAATTTCATGTCCTATCATCATGTCTACAATCATGTCAACATTCGGCAACGTGAAGTCAACTTTTGAACATGCTTTTTTTAGGTCTCTAAAATTTGTGCAGATTTGGATGCCCCCATTTGGTTTTGAAACAGGAACCAGATTTGACACCCACTCGGGGTAGTTAATTGGTCATATGAATTCTACCTCAAGTAGCTTTTTCAATTCCATATTGACTAGTAGGGTGATCTGAGATGCATTTTTCTCAAATTTTGTCTAACAAGATTTGCTTCAAGGTATATTGCTAGATGATAGACCACAATCTCTGGATCGAGCTCAGGCATGTTGGCATAGCTCCATGCAAAATTAACTTGTCTCTCTCTTAAGAAGACTGTTGGAAGCTCTGGTTCCTCTAATAGTAATGAATCTGCATAGAATGTGATGTGCGGGGTCTCCTCAGTTCCCAAGTTAACCAGATTGCATTTTTCAGCTAGGACCGCTAATTTTTCTTGGTGTAAAGCTTTGAGAGGAAGATTGAATCCCCCATCCTCAGGTGCGTCAAAGATGTTTCCATCATCGGATGTGTCCTTTTTTTTACTATTTTTTGAGTTGGAGAGTGCCACAGTGTGGTTTTCACTCAAGGACCTAAAGATTGTCCTCAGTTTTTCATTTTTGCAACTAAGGGATCCAATTGTTTCCCCATAATATGCATGTGTATCTAGCTCGATGATAAATCCCACCTTGTGATCCCCACATGGAATATTATCTTGCAGTCCCATGAATTATGAGAGTGCCTCATCATTTTCAAATGTGTCAAGAATTGGCAGTCCTTGTTGGTCATAATCGATGAGTTGTGGGTAGACTAGGTGGATTTCATGGGATTGGTTTTCAAACCATAGGATAGGGTGCTAATCCTGAGTAGGGAGGTATCTTCGAAAAGCATTGGAAAATTGATTATGGGGTCCTCGTCACTACTACATACACCAGTTATATCGAAGGTGAAGTTGTCTATGACATGACCAGTGGACATGGGTAAGTGAAGTTTGGTTGTCCTTTGCTGAGGAGTTTTGACTTTCCTAACTAGGGGATTTTGGCCATGTATGGTTATACTCAGAGGGGTACATCCAAGGCCAAGATTTCTCATTCATGTCTCTAGAATGATGGATATTAGAAGCCCGTTGTCATTTTTTCCCAATTTATGGTTTCTATCATATCCCATTGTGAGCATCATTTGCAAACCTTTGTTGTTGTCATCCATTGGTAGATCGGCTGCCAGTCTATTGTCTTGATATAGGAGATAGGAGAGGTCCTCCTCTATTAATTCTCAAACAAGATCTCCCCAACTTCTGAAGTTGGGATATTCTTCAGGGGATGTTTGGGATGTGGAGGCTTCATTTGATTGTGGTCGTCCTCGTGATCTAGGAGATTGTTGTAACCCTCCTACCACAAAATCATTTTTTGGGAATCATGTAGTTTCTGCAAACATTATCCTGGATGATGAGTTTAATATCAGAGATGGTGGGGATGGCGGGAGTGGTGAGTGTCTCTATCACAGAAGTGGAAGCGAGAGTGGCTGGATCAATGTATGGTGTTGATGGGCCTTCATCATTTTTAGGCACTTGAGGAATCTTGTAGTATTTTGCCTCTAGGTTCTTATAGTAAGAGAATGGTTTGGGATCTCCATGGATGGTGACCTCTTGGCCTTCATATGTGAATTTGACACATTGATGGAAGGTTGACGCTACTGCTTGCATTGCATGGATCCATGGACATCCCAGGAGAATGTTATAAGGTAGATCCAGGTCAAGGACCTGTTAGGTGGTTTCCATGATAGGTGGCCCTACTTGAATAGGGAGTTGAATTGTGCCTTGGGACAATCTCTCTTGATCATCATATGCCCTGATTGTTATGCTTGTTCCTTTGTCAATGGAATCTTCAGTGATTTTCATATTTTTAATGAGCTTGAGGGAGCAAATGTTCAAACCTGCACCTCCATCCACCAAGGCTCGCTTGAATTTAATTTTATGCAATAAGACCTCTAAATTGAGTCCACGGTTGTGAGATGGTTGAGCGGGAAAATCTTGATTGGAGAACATAAGTAGATTCAGAATGATGATGTTTCTGACCATAGATTGGAATTGTTCTACATCAAGATCTATAGGGATAGTGGATGAAGCCAACGCTTCCTCAAGGATTTTCTTGTGGGCGGATGAAATTCTTAGCAACTCCATGATGGAGATTTGTGTTGGGGTTCTTTTTAGCTGATCAAGGACATTATAGCCACTGGGAACAGATCTTAGGTTGGGCGCGGGTGCCCTGTTTGGTTGAGATGACCCTACAATGGTAATTTTTTTGCCTCTTGTGGTGACTCCACAATCAGTATGGGCTCCTTTTATGGTGATGGTAGCACAATATTCATCTAGGGATGCGATGACATTGTCGTACACAAGATTCATGCTCTTGAAGGTTCCTTTTCCTTTATTCATGTTATTGTTCCCTTTGTTATTTTGATTAGGCATGAGATTCGTGTATATCTTGAGGTTCTAATTTCCTAATGGTTGCTCCACATTTATGATTTTTTGATCAATGAGGTCTTGGATTAGGTTTTCCAACCTCATTTAATTGTTAGTGGTGTGCCCTTTGATTTTTTGAAAGTCATAGAGATGTTTTTCATTGTACTAGGATGGTTTGACATCTGGATCCTGGTAATTCTCATATGTGGGAGCCTTGATGAGGTTTTTATTTATTAGTTTCTTCATGATGACTTTGAGTGGTTCCCCAAGGGCAGTGTACTTCCACTTGGGGGAGTTCTTGTTTCACTAGGACAGTCCCCTTTGATCATTGACATTGTTGATTGCTTGATTTTTCAACAGTTGTGTCACCGTGTTAGCTTGATGCTTGTTTTGATGGTAGTTTTGGGGTTGTTGTTGTGGTGTGGGTGTGTTTTGCCAAGGGGCATTGATGACAACTTTGGTGTCGACAACACCATCATTGGTAACATTTTTGTTTCTTTCCCATGTGAGAGGTTTATCATTGTAACTAGTGAATGGGTGATTTTTCTATTGTTTAGGATATGTGGGTGATCCTCCAGGTTGTGTCATAAGTGCTCGTTCGATGTTGAACACCTTGGAGATCAACTGGTCATATGTTGTGATGCCTTGCACTTTGAGATGAAATGCCAAGGCTCCGTTGAGGTTGGATATGATAGTGCACACTTGTTGTTCTTCTAGCATGACCCATTTGCTCTAATTGGCCTTGGATTGCCATCGTTGTAGGAATGAAGAGAATGATTCATTCTTCCCTTGTTTCAGAGCTAATATTTCCTCTAGACTAACATCCATTCTGACGTTGAATGTGTAGTTTTTGATGAATGCGTCTACTATTTCTTGGAACCTCTTGATGCTAGGAGGAAGGTGAGAGAACCACTCCATGTCTTGGCTAGCCAAAATTCTAGGAAATATCTGCATCAGATAAGTATTTTCATACATGACTTCCATGCAATGCACCTAGAATTCCTTGATGTGATCTTTAGGGTTTCCCATCCTGCGGTATTTATCAAATTGGGGGATCTCAAATCCTTTTGGGAACAGTTTCATTACAAGGCTCCTATCAAATGGATAAGGACACAAGTTGCTAGGTGTTTTGGTGGTTTGCCCTGATTGAAGGTCAAGCACCTATTGTGAGAGAAACTTGATTTGTGATGTCACATCATTTTGCGAATTAGGGGGTGGGATGCAAGTGTTTTGAGGTAGTTCAAATGATAGCAGGATGGGTGAATTGGTTGGTATGTTGATGGATGGTGTTTGCATATTCTATTGTTCCAAGTATGCTTGTACTTGTATCAACAACACTTGTTGTTGATCCTGTTGTTGTTGTGCTAATAGTGCTTGTTGTTGAGCTTGCTATTGTTGTTGCACCAATAATGCTTGTTGTTGGGTTGCTAGTTGGGCTACTGCTTGCTGCTCTTGGTATTGTTTTAGCGCTTGTTGGTATGCTTGTTGTTGAGCTGCTTGTTGTTGTGCAAGGTATTTTGCTTGTGCCTGTGCTTACGCTTGAGCTTGAGCTTGTGCTTGTTGGGATTGGTATTGAGCTTGGCCTTGAGTCTGGGCTTGTGCTTGTTGGGAAGCTTGTGTAATCTGTGCAACTTGTGCAGCTTGTGCAACCTGTGCAACTTGAGCAACTTGTTGTTGTTGTTGTAATACAGTTTGGGCTTGTGCAACCTGTTGTGCTTGTTGTGCTTGCTATGTAGCTTGAGTGGTTTGAGCAGCTTGTGCTGCTTGCTGAGCAGCTAGCTGTGTAACTTGTCGGTTTTGGATTTGTTGGAGTGCCTTCTTATAAGTAGCCTGCTAAGTGGCTTTCAATGTAATACTATATTGGATTGATGTATTTGAGATTGGTGGTGGTGGTGGTGGAGGTGGGTTTGGGATGGTGCTTGTTGTGGTGATGGGAGGCACCATTGTGTTGATGATTGGGGTTTGAGTGGTGGATGGTGCGATTGATATGCTTGGTCCTTGAGAGACCATGTTTTGAGATGTTTGGGGGATGGTTGATGATGTGATGGTGGTGTTTTATGTTATCGAGATGGTTTCCATCTATTGTTGCGATATTGATGGCAAGGTGGGAGGATTGATGCTTGGTAGGTTGATTTGTTTTTGTTGATTGATGCTTGGTAAAGGGGGAAGCTCTAAACCAAGAGGTGATGTGGATATTGATGGTAATGGTGGAAGTGGTGGAAATGTGAGTGGAAAATTTCCTTTTGGAAGTGATGAATATGTAGTGTCAAAGATGCCCCCTGGTCCAAATAATTCATCCACTCCTTGTGAGGTTATGGGGAGAGAGGTTTGGGGTGTTGCATGAAATGATGATGATGGTTCATTTGGATCATGAAAGGTGAGAGGGACATATGGATGTGATAGATTTTGGGGTACAGATTGTCCCAAGATGGTGTTTGTGTCCAAATCTTGATTGTTTACAAGAGGATGTGTTTGCAATGCATTGAGAAATGCACTTCCCTTGTTAACAATGGGTTGCATTGGAGCAATAGATGATGTAATTTGCGGTATGTTCTGAGTGATTCTTTCAAATGGAGGTGTAGATGAAATGGGGATGGTGGATGAGATTGGGGGCATGACCCCAAAAGATGGTTCCACAATAGTGCTCACATTGATATCGAAGGGGAGTTTAGCCCTTTGCTTTACTAATTCGAGCATGTATAGTGAAGGATTGAGTCTCATCATGATGCTGATAATCTTATGATTTTCTGGATTTTGAACCATTTCGGTGATTTCTTCATGTGACATCCCAAAGGGATTATTGGTAAGATCCTCCACTCGACCTTCTTGTTGATTTTGTGATGATGAAGGAAAGTTAGTTAGAGGATTGCTCGATCCAACAGGATTCATTTTGGATTTTTTTGGATTAAGTCACTTGACGTGGATGTTTCTTTGTTGGCTTCCATGTTCCTCTTGTGTTGATATCTAGTTTTCACCATAAAATAGGGATCAATTTTCAAGAATGTGGGAGATGAATCTATAATTATTTGGATTGATCTAACCTTAAGTACAAACGAGAAAATTTAGGATGATTTAAGGACCAAATGTGTGATAATGAAAGATGGATGATTGATGGATGATATGGATGGTTGAACTTTTCAAAGATCTTGAGGGAATGCTAGACTTTTAGGACTTTTGGATGTTTGGATTTTCTTTGGATTTTGATTTTAATTTTCTTGGATTTTGATTTTTGATTGACCTTGATTTGATTTTGGATTGCTTTGATTTTGGATAAAGAACGATTAGATCCCAAGATGTTGGATGTTATCTATGGGATGGACTTGTTCACAAGATAATAATTTTGACTAAGTATGGGGAGAAGGATGCATCTATCCACACATATTGAAACAAGATTATAATTTAACCAAGTATACGCAGAAGGATACATCTACATATACTTAGCTAAACAAAATGATAATTCAACCAAGTATACGAAGAAGGATGCATCTACATATACATAGCTAAACAAGATGATTTGATAATTTGACTAAGCACATGAAGAAGGATGCATCTACACATTCCTAGCCAAAGATGATTTGATGTTTTGATTGAAGGATTTCAAGGATTTTGATGATTTTGATTTGCAAAAAAGCCTAGCATGAAGGATGATTTCAAGATTTTCAAAAGTTTGATGGTGAGATGATTTTGGTTTGACATTTTGAAAGATGGATGGGAGTTTTGATTTTGATCCTAGGTGTACCTAAAAGGACTCTTGTTTACAAGACCTCAGTTTTGAAGAACATGCTTTACTCTAGACAACGTGTTCAAATTCTTAAAAAAAATTTGGATTATGACAGTAATAAAATGAGTATAACCTGGGATTGTTTCTTGAAGCTTTTATGTAAAATTTAAAAAGCAATCTTCGTCTGAATTCGTATAGCATTGAGAGACAATTTTGGTGATCTTTTGTACTAAGATATTTTAACTTTGGTTTCTTGATCTTGATCTTGCATGAAATCATTGGAGACGCATGTGTGGGATTCAATTTTTCTTAGTTTTAGTTTAATGACTTCGTTTTACCACAAACACTTCTTGATTAGCTTTTAAAACTAGAATTCTAATGTTTTAATTTCTCCTCATCCCACAAAGTGTATCATGTGGGAATCAAGGAAATCAAAGAAAGAGTTACCTAATGTTTACTTTAGTAGGAGAAAATAGAGATAAAATTCAAGTGCCTAGAAACCTCTAAGGATATGAATCCCAAGGGCAAGCAAGGGCATGTGAATTTGTTCAAGGATATTTGCTTCTCTTAAAGGGTTTAAGATTTGATGCTTATGTTAAATGTTTGTTTTCCAATGTTTTCAATCAAGCAAAGTGTTTTGTAACCAAGAAAAAGCACAACCCTATGGATATGAAAGACTATATTTGTTAAGTCCCCACTTGGACAAGTCCAGCTACACTTATTTTTAGTGAATGGTTAGATGCTTGATCCCACTAGCTCCCCTGCATGGCACTCACTTCTCGAGGCAGCCAAGCATCAATACCCATGAAACTTCCATGGCATACTTTCCATTTCTACTAAAAATGGTAAAAGTGTGGGGTGGCTTAAGAATGACCGTTCTTGCACCAACAAATAGATATGGATTTTGGCCTTTCTACAACAAGGGTTTTGATTCATACTTTTCATTCATAGGAGTTGATCCATTGAGGTGAGAGACCATTGCTTCCCTTCTCATTGGAACTAACCATGTGATACTAGCCTTTGTTCTAGTACCCACTTTTATATCCCAATTGGAAATACACTTAGCATTAGTGTGTTACCAGTTGGGTCATTCCCTTGGGTGATTACTTTTTCCCACAAGGTAGACCCTCTAAGATAAACAAAAGTGAGCAAACATATTTGTAGTTCGATCAATCTTTGTTGAGAAACATAGAGACAACACACACAATATGTTCCACTCACACTCGCAAGATATTTTGTTCAATTTTAGTTCCAAAATGAAGTGTGGAGGCAATCACTTTATCCCAACTTAAGACCACCAAAAAGCCTTTTGATTCTCAAGATTGTCATGAGGTGCGAGAGAAGTGCATACATATTTTCAATGGTGTTAGTTGGAGTAAGCAATCACAAAACAAAGTAGCACTCGTTCATTTTAAGACCCTCCAAGAAAAAGTGAATTATTTTTAATGCACCAAAGGAAATGTGAAAATTGCCTTGTTCAATTGTTAATCCTCAAACTAGATCTAGTGAGCCTATCCTAAAGTTCATTTTAAGTCCCTTTTGTAGGAAAAATTGAAATCTTCCTTTTAGAACCCAAAAAAAATATAGTAGGTCCTAATCATGTGAAAGACAACAATTTTTCTTAAGAGAAATTATGAATTCTCTAAGAGTGTTAAACAAACACTAAAGTGTTCAAAAACACTTGGTGGAGAGTGATGTCATCATGCCTCTTTTCTCCTTCACTTTGATCAAGCCAACCTATAAGAAAACCAGTTAGATCTACAAAACAGAGGTCAGAAAAGAATGTCATAACTCAAATGATCAAAATTGTAAAAGGCACATGTCATAAAAAAATTGAATTTCAATTTTTACTTTCCCTCAGCCGTGGAGTCTTTACAGGCGGTGTAGTTAGAAGCTCTCCAATGGTGCTATATAGTGCCACTTACTAGTCAACATTATTCTACCGTAAGGACAAAGAGCATGACTGCGTTGCTATTTTGGTCAGCAGTGGAGTTTGAAATTTGAAATTTCCAGCAGGTGAAAACAAAACTAGCGATGCACTTTGACAATTTGAATCTTGGGAGGAAACAACAAAGTGTCAGAGTTTGGAATTTGTAGCAGTGCTATATAGTTACGTTGGAGTCCCAATAGTTCTGTATCACGATGTTGGTCTACTAGCGGTGGAGTTCCTTGTAGAGACACAAAAACAACAAAAAAGCATGGAATTTGGTGAAAAAATGTGATTAGAACTTCTGGGCTGCCCTCCCTCTAGCACCAAAATGTTGAACCGAGATCCTAGTACCTACAAGAGACAACAAACAAACACATAATTAGATTCAAGTGCAAGTCAAGATCTAGGTTCCCCATAAAATCCATTTAACTATGCTTAAAATAGGAATAACACAAGAACACAATGAAAGAAGATAAAAACAATCTAAATCCTATTAAGAACATGCAAAATCTTGATCTTATGGGGGAGTTGGTGCCAATTTGATGTGGAAATTGGCCCTTTCCTAACTCCTATGCAAGCTTTGATGATTTGATGAATATGTGATCCACTTTGTTGAAGATTGGAGTGTGCTCCAAGATGAAAATCTGCATAACCTAGCTAAAACTTTGATGAAATGGATGAGAATTGCTATGATTGAGTATGGATTTGAGTATAGTAAGTTTGCTCAAATTGTGGATGATAAAATGAGGAATGAAGCCTCTTATTTATAGAGAGACAAGATGGAGAAATTCCCAAAATGAAGCAATGTGGGACTAACATTCAACCAATGGAAAAATGCCACTTGTCAAGAGATGAATGGATGAAGGATGTGCACATTTTGATGAATGTGCCCATAAATACAATTAGGTGATATTTTAAATTAGTGTTCAATGACATGTAAGAGGGAAAAGGAATGTCTTAAATGCCACTTGGATCAAGGAAAAAGGACTTATTAGGTGAAGTAAATGTCTTGTTGGAAGGACAAAGTCCACTTGGATTTGAATTCAAATTTGAGATAATATTCCTCCATTATGCCATGTTGAGAGAAAATAGGGATTTAATAAATGAATTAAATCTATTTTCATGTGCAAGTGGCAAAAGCTAGAGGATGGGACATGAATTAGAATTAAATTAATCAAAGGTTAATTAATTTAATGAGAGATTAGATGATGTGACAAATTTCACTTAGATTTATGGGTTATTTTAAATCAAAGATGAGAAGAATATGATTTTAGACTTAGTTAAATAAATATTTTGTTTTATTTAACTAAAGGGGATGGTTGATTAGATTATAAGTCCTAAAATTTTGCTTGATTTGTGTCAGATTGTGTTGTGAACAAGTTGATCTCCTACTCATTGCATTAGAAGGTAGGGGCAGCGTATGCCTCATAGAATTGGGGTCTTTGTGAGACCCCAATTCTATGAGGCATACACTGCCCCTACCTTCTCAACCCTACTGCATTGGGGTCTCACTCACTAACCTATTGATGTGGTAGGGTTGAGAAGGTAGGGGAAGTGTATGCCTCATAGAAATGGGGTCTCACAATAGGCTAGTGAGTGAGCTAGCTTGTCAATGCTCCACTAGCCTGCCAATGTGGTAGGGTTGAGAAGGTAGGGGTAATGTATGCCTCATAGAAGTGGGGTCTCAAGGTGATCACCTTGAGACCCCACTTCTATGAGGCATACATTGCCCCTACCTTATCAACCCTACCACATTGGCAGGCTAGTGGAGCATTGACAAGTGAGCTCACCGTGAGAACCCATTTCTATGAGGCATACATTGCCCCTACCTTCTCAATCCTACCACATTGGTAGGCTAGTGGAGCATTGACAAGCTAGCTCACTCACTAGCCTGCCAATGTAGTAGGGTTGAGAAGGTAGGGGTAGTGTATGCCTCATAGAAATGGGATCTCATGGTGATGTACATCACTATGAGACCCCATTTCTATGAGGCATATGTTGCCCTGGTGCAGGAGCACCTTGTGCATAGTATGCCTCCAATAGGCAATTTCATGAAATTTGTATGTTCACCATGAAAGCATTGTAAAACGGCCATGTGAGGGCCCATTCAAATGTAATTGAATCTTTGATAGGTCCCTAGGAGGTTAAAAGAGTCAAAATTGCACAAAAGTTGTCATTTGTTGTAAAGATGCAAAAATTGCAAAAGTTGCACAATTACAAAATTGTAGAAGATGAAGAGTCATCCTGTTAGAAAAGGTAGTTATTCAGTTGAAGATGAGGGGGTAGTCATTATAAATGATGTAAAAATATATTTAAGGCTTGGAGAAGGCAAGCAAAGTGGTATTTTTGTATTCTTGAAAGAAAATAGAAAATAAAAGTACCTTGTTCAAAATTTCTTGTGTTTTCTTTTCCATTATTTAGTTTGTACATAGACTGTACAAGTACCTATTAGGTTATATTATTGATTGGATCTTGTAGATTAAAGTGTTATCACCTTTCTGGAAGAATTTTGAGGGCATTCCATTAAGTTTCAGGGCTTTGGGAGCATTTTTACAGTAAAGAATTTTAAAACCCTCAAACAAGGGTTTTGAGAGTCCATTAAAGAGTTAATTTACCATTCCACCAATGTAGGGTTAGTTAGATCAGTGGAATGGATTGAATTATTTTATTTTCAATTTGACTATGTGTAAGTGCAGGGGCAGGCAAGGATATGAAGTTTTGTTGCTGCCCTCTCAAGAATTTTTGAGTTTTACCATGGAAAATGATGGCTCCATATTGGAATTTGTTGTAGATTCTTACAAGATGGTTCAAATTTGGTTTCTACAGTTTGTTCAGATCATTTGAAACATGTTTGAAGTAGAGGTTAAGTTAAATAAGGCTAGGAAGGTATATTTCCTATAAACCCCTATCGTATCTAGATAATGATGACATAGAATGATGGTTTTACAACATAGTGCATTATCGAGTCTTTCTATCTCTAAAAGTTGGTGAAATAAAAGTTTTGAACCATCTCTCAATGCTATCCAAGGTTATTTAATGGTTTGGAGTTGTTTTGTTGATAGTTGCTTCA
>VDFB02370122.1:122967-167146 GCA_007258455.2 Sequoia sempervirens
TATTTTAGGACTTTGAAAGAATAATTATGCGGACTATAAATTATATTTCCATAAAATAGACATTAGTAGGCTTGAGGAATCCCACAATTCCTAAACTAGGCCTTTTTGGGATGGCCCCCACTAAGAAAAATTTAATATCCTTGGTAGTGATATTGCTTACTTTAAAAAATTAAAAGATTAATAAAATAAAAGAATAAGAAATAATAACCATTTAGAATTTTCTTTGAAGAGTAATAATGAGAGCGATTGGGAACATTCATGTAAGAAAATTTATACTTGAAGTGTATGTGCTCAATTTCAATGCATGTTTGAACCAGAAAATTAGATTAGTGCATCGATATAGATAGAGAGTGAATTGTTAAGTATCATGCACAAACATATAACTATGGGTATGGAGATAATAATACATAACTTTTATTTAGGGACATGATGTATTTTAAGATACATGTGACTTACATTTAATTATAAGAGAGTTTGAGCATGATAATATGAATGGTTTAGGTGGTTATAAGGGACATGCCCTTATATATACCCAATGTGTAATCATTTTAAGAGAGGAGAATACATTATTGATGCCAAGATTAATACAATAATGTTCATGCTTTTGGTAAATCTTTCCATGAAAGTATTAGTAAAATTGTAGAGTTTAGGTCACAGGAAAGAGTGAAGAACTCAACATACTTCATGTTAGAGAAGGATATATTCTATTATGAATGAGGTCTTAAGTGTTTATCATTTTTTCATTGCACACATCTAGGCCTTTTTGGATGCCTCACACTAAGTGTATGTTTAATACCATTCTCAGTGATGGTGTACATTCAATGCAATAAATGATCAATCAAATGTAGAAGAATGTTAAATAACAATTTATTGAAATAATCTTGGAAGGGTAATAATTGGAGTTATTTGGAATGGATAAGTGAAACTAGTTATAGTGGAAATTTTGGTGCCTAATTGTAATGTATATTATCATAGATGTAATATTAGCACCTAGCTATAAATAGAAAGTGCATGGATAAGTATCATGCATGCACATAATTAGGGGCAATGAGATGATAACGCATAAATTATATTTAGAAGCACAGTATATTTTAGGATACTGTTAATAAATATTTAACTAGCTCCCTTCGAGTGTATTTTCCTCTATGCGTCGACCCGTGCATCGTAAAGTCAACTCAGCCTTTTATTTAGGTTCTTCTCTCCTGCTCCACGTGTCTATTCCTCGCAACTCTAAGTCTTAGCATTCCTTTCACATCCCAGAAAGCTCCGCTATGCTTCCACGTGTTGCGGCTATAGGATTCTTTTTATTATGCTTTCTTGTTGCCTCATCAGGCTCCACTCAGGTGCCACAAAGCCCTCATTCCTAAAAGGTTTTGGTGGGCCCCATGGTTGCTATTTGTGGTGTACACTTGCTACGTGTCTGCCATTCGCAAATCTTTTAGTGCAAAGATGAAGTAACAACTGCAAGCAGTGAATTGTTGCCACGCATCTCTTTTGCGCTTGATTGGTGATCATTTCCTCCATTATTGATGAGGTGCTCTGCTCATTTGACACATGTAGCATTAACACAATTCTTCAACAGTGAAGGAGATAGGTTCATGCGGGAAGCGAAAGGCTGCCACGTGCCTAGCCAATGGATCTCATATTCAGGCGACAGGCCAAATGAGCCTAATGATGCTATTGGCTATTGTGTGTCATCATCATTCACACAGGAGGATGAAACTTGTCTAATTAGGCCTTTTCGTGACCACTGCCATCATTTGCAGAGGATGCACCTATACTTGGGACAACCAGATGCTTGGTTCCAGATCAATTATGTTGCAATGGCTTTGGGAATATTCTAATTCTTGCATCATTGCCGGGGGATTGTGAAATATTTTCTATTGCTACTCTCTGAAGCGGTGGGGAGTTTCCCTATTATATATAATTTTCCTTGTTATGAGAAAAAGGTCCAGAATTTGAAGGAAAACGCTAGTTTTAGTAAAAGATGCCAGGCCTTTATTGTTGTTTTATTTTATTGCAAAAACTCTCAAATTGTGCCAATTGTTCAGCCTTTCTATTTTTCATGCTATTTGATCAAACTGTAAACTGTGTTTTTTATTGTCTGGACTTTCATTTAAGAACTTCTATATATGTTGAATGCAAGTTTTCTGACCTAGACCATGTCTAATAACTCTTCTTGGCAGTAGGAATTTATGCAATATTATTTTATGTCAATGAATGGATTTTCTATGCTATAATCTTAAGTTTCTGATGTTATGGAACACTAAAACACCATTCAGGCCCTTAGATCTATGATTTATTATGCCTATCATTAAGTCTTGGCACATCACCTTAGAATAGAATTTATTTTATTATATCTATTTCCTTTTCCCTTTCCAACCCCCCCATTATAGAAGAAGTCGACTTCTCTAAAAATTCGGAGGTCACTCAATTTAGCGCAAAAGGTCCCCCGTAAATTGAGTTTCCCATAAGACACTGTTACCTGGTAAAATTTTGGTGTCAACAGTTTGTTCTTTTTCTGGCACACCCAGTGGGACCGAGCTTAAATGAAATTGCATTTTAGAAGGGTGTATGAGTTGTTGGCCTATAACTAAATCCCAAACCGTAGGCAACCCTAGTTTACTAGTACCTCCACTGCGAACAATTCGAGTCACAAATCAGCTGGTAACCATTCCATTCCTACCACCCATTCCTCTCACCATGTTTCCAACCACCAACAAAAATTATGTGGCATGGGACACCGGAAGTCCCCTAGTAGCCCCAGTAGCACCCGTTGTCTGGGACACTATCCCGATTTCAGCTATGAAAGCTATACCCAAGTTTACCAGAGATGGCTCAAGGACACCAATAGAACATTTGTAGGATGTGGTAGACGTATGTCTGGTACATGGGATTATAGCGCAAAATGTAGCTCTGAGGCTTCTCACTGCATCTTTTAAAGGAAAGGCATTGGATTGGTACCGAACACTGTCACCTAATACTATTCGCACCTAGGACGAGCTCAGAGATCCGTTCTATGAGAGGTTCTCAAATGACGGAGATCGTTCTTCATTGTATTATCAACTATTTGTTATAAAACGAGCCCCTTAGGAGGCTTTGAAGAACTTTAATGCCTGATTTCACACAAATTGGCAGAGGATTCCTGTTACTATACGCCTGACTCCTGAGTTAGCATTCATATTTTATCTAAAGTCCATCAATTCTAACATTTTTGTGATGATCAATTCTTTGGGAGGAGCTACTCTACCAGATGCTTACGATGTTGCTATCAAAGTTGAGAATCATTTAATAGATTGTGGAAAATTTCCTCCTCGACCTATTATGCTGATATTTCCTTAAATATCGATCCCTGCACAAGAGGTTGCATCAACTAGCACGCCCGCAACTGCCCAGTCAATGTACACATATGCAGTCACACCACAAAATTTAGCCTCTACATTAGGTTCTTCCAAGGTTGAAGTGAGTGACCTCAAAGAGATGTTGTGAACGATGGCAAATGATATAACCACTCTTAAGCGGAACCAATCAACACCTCTGAAGCCTGCATATCAAAACTATCAAGGTGGGTAGTCCTCTTATTAGCAGAATCAGTACCAGGGCATGCCTCGCACAAATCCACCAGCTCCAACTACAAATCAAATGGTGTTGATGCCTACTCCACTGATGAGCATGTCGCCAAGCTCGAGTAGGGAATTAACCAAAGGGAAAAACAACCTTATTGGTGATATCAATCTATGGTGCTTCTCTTGCAGTGACGTGCATATGCCCCAGAACTGTCCACGTGGAAACTTGCAACAAAAGGTGGTAGAGCAACACAACCAAGGCACGACAATAGATCACAGGGGTTATATATATGCCTCACCACAAATGGAGAGTGTGGTTCTTACCACGCATATGCAAGGAATGTCTTGAGAAAAAGAATCCAATATTTCTCCTAATCACGTACTTTTCTCCTGGATGGAGGAAGAAGGAACAGTGTTTGCTAATGATGCATTCATACCCAAAACACCACAAGTGCGATTTGATTATAACATGTGCTCAAAGAGGAGATTCACCGGCAAGTCAGTTGTTTCACATCTAGCCAGTCCACAACTCAAAGGTGTTTCCAATCAGGTTCCTAGTACTTCTACCGCCCCATTACCATCTCAACCATGGAAGGAAATTATTACACCAAGAGCCAAGTAGTAGAAACCTCTGAGTTTGTTACTTTTTAATGTGGTCAAACAATTGAAGAAGTCATTCGCTAATGTATCTCTATGGGACATTCTAGCTATCCTAGAGCAAAAGATGCTATTATAGAGGGTGTTTCAAGAAGAGGTCAATACAAGGCCAATAGAGCAGTTTGCTAGTGCCGAGGTTGTCAATCAAATACCACTAGCTAAAGTCCTTACAAACAATACAAAGGAATCCCCTGCCTAGGTTAGGGATAAGTTAAAACCTCAACCCTTCTTCTTAACTCTCATTATATGAAAGAAGTTATTGCACAATGCTATGATTGATTCTGGTGCTAGTACCACAGTTATGCCTAAACAAATAGCCGAAGCTTTATGACTCATCTATGAACCTATGAAAAGGGGGGTAATGTTTCTTGATGGGAACAAAGTTGAAACCGTAGGTGTCATCAAAGTGCTTCCTTTAACTTTATTTGCTTGTCCTAGTATCACGGTGCCGCAAGACACTGTGATCATAGATGTTCCTCCTATGTTTGGTCTTTGTCTATCCCAAGAATTTACTTCAAAGGTGGTCAGATAGGTCTGTCCTTGGATTGGTCACATCCGATACTCAGAACCAAGCACAGCACAAAAATGAAGATAAAATCGGAGGCTTTACATTCTAAACATGTAGCGAATGAAGCCTTGATCAATTTTGAAGCCACGCATACCTCTATCACCAAGCAAGAAATGTATTGTGTTGAATTACTGGAGGAAGAAAAGGTGAGAAGAGACCAGAATGACAAAGAAGATGCTCTTTTGAGTGAATACATGGACAATGATCCTTTTGGAAATTATCATGCTATAGGATTGGGCACCTATGTAATTTATGATGAAGACCAAGTGCTTCCAAAGGTCACCAAAGAGTCCAAAGGTAGCCAAGAAAATGAGCTATGGACACTGTACTTTGACGGAGCAAGAAGCAAAATGGGTGCTAGAGCGTAGATATATTTAATATCACCACAAAATGAAAAATTGTTAAGGTCTTTCCATTTTCATTTCGCCTGCTCAAACAATCAGGTTGAATATGAAGGATTAGTTCAAGGTTTAAGCCTTGCGGAATGAATGGGCATTAAGAAATTAATGGTGTTTGGAGATTCTGAACTGGTAGTCAACCAAGTCCGAGGATTTTTCGTGCCAAGGAATGTATGTATGAGATCCTATCGACACCGAGTCTGGTACCTGATTGATGGTTTTGAAGCTTTCAACATCCAAACTATTCCCTGAGGAAAAAATAGTGATGTAGATCGCATGGCTGTGATTGGTGCTTAGTTTGATCCTATCTTTGACCTTATACATAACGAACATTTAGTACAAGTACTAGTCTGACCAACGATCCACGAAAAATAATCAGAGTTGGAAAGTTTTTGAAAGTGATGAACACATCGTGTAACGCCCCGTCGTGTGAACCCCAAAGGACAACTAAAGCAACAATTACCACACAATTTTTTTTTTAAAGTAAAACTAACATGCATGAGATGAACAAAAGTTATGACATGAAAATTCATTTAAACAAACCCAATATCATTTACGTCCCTTGGGGTACACGAGGATACATGACGAAACTTAATGCCATACATCAATGATAAAGAATGAAAGCCAAATCTAATCCATGACAAAGCATATATATAAAACCACCAATAAGAACCATTCACTTAAATAAATACAATACTTTGAATAACATCTGATATGGATCCATATCCACACAAGGTTTACCAATGATAAATATTACATCACATCCTTTTCATTACTTTACATTGTTCAAGTCTTACAATGATACAAACATGTTTCCCAATATGGGCAGGAACCACATGACAAAATAGAATGGTACAACTATGGAGTTACCGCAACAGCACCAAACCGCACCTCTCGATCCTTGACTGGGGACCCAATGGGGTGCTTAGCACGTTCCACCTGACCACGTGGATCCGAAGACCCACCCCCCGTGCTAAGGAGCTGACAAGAAAGAGTCCTCAACCAAGAACATCCAAACACAGAACCACAAGACTCAACATCATACAAAAGTATCATAAAACTCAAGGATTACAATGACATAATCAAAAACATTCATGAGTCAACATATTAACTTAAAGTCATAAATCTCATCACATAAATCAAAGCAATAACTAGTAAACAAGTAACCAAAGGATGATCATGAAACATTTCCATATCACTAAAATAATAAACAGAATACAATTCCTGAGGCAATAAGGAAACAATACAAAGGGGTGTCAAGTGGAGAGTGTCATCGCATAGCTTTCATGGGATCTCCTGGCCCTTCCTCCAACTTGAGGCGACGACACCCATCTATGGATCTCCTGGCTCTTCCTCCTACTTGAGGCGCCGACACCATAGGGTAGCTCATGCAGAGCCAATAACCTCTCATGGGGACAAGGTTACGACTTTGCTGACCACGACCTTCTCAGTCTATCATTAGTCTATGATAGCCCTAATGCATAGACGAGGAATCTAATATTTATTATCTTGTGTGTTTTACTACCCATCCCCCTAAATTTTATTTTTAGGTTATCACTTGTTTAACTACTCTTGCGTGGGTTCTCCTGTGCACTTCCTCTTACCTGAGGCACCGGACCCCATGAAGAGCCACTCTCCCTAAGACCCCTAACATAAACTAAAATAGGCAAGGGTTGTACCATAACCAAAAAAAAACAAATAATCTCAAGACCAAACTATGCGAGGCATTAATCATCTCGCTATAACCACATAATCAATGTCTCAACAATTCATGTACATCCCTTTTAAAATCATGATATCAAAATACTTGCCACATCAAGGGCACATAAAAAGAGAACATCCACTGACAACAATCTCAAGCCTCTGGAAACCAAAAGAACGACAATCAACAAATGAGGGTGAAATGAAGTAACAAGAGTTTTCCAATGATGCGGGGCTTCAAGCCAACTTCAACACCAACACAATGAATAAAATCTCGTCACATCAAAATAAACTAAGAAGGTCATACTCATCAAAACATCCAAGTCTTCAAGATATTCAAAAGGATCCCAACCAAAATCAACTCAAGGAAAAGTCACGTCAAGATAAAACATCAAATCATATAATAACCAACACGAACAAGCAACTACAACATCCATGAATTTCACTTTTCGAAGCAACCTCCCATTATCAAACAAATAGTAAAATATTCCTTCCACATATAAAATACTAAGTAATCTCCAAGAACTCAAAGTGTTTTAAGTTAAATAATCTATCAATTTCTTAATTGACTTACTCATATAAAAGACTATATCTAATAATTAACAGACTACCTTTTTATAATCCACATAAGGTGATAACATTAAACTAGCATTTAAGGCTTCAATTAGTGAAACATCATCTAAAATGATTTAAAGAAAACGTAGAGACGTATTTTAATTATAGCTAATTCAAATATTTCCTTATTAATCATCTCTCATTAATTTTGCATATTAGGAGGTTATCATATCATAACACTTGAAAGAATTATTGTTAAAGAGAACTTAGAATACAAGTGTGTCTAAAACTATCACCTACTAGAAACTTCTAAGAGACTCCCTATAGACTAAACCATAACCAAATAAGACTAGGAATCCTATGACAATTAATTTCGAGTTTTCTATCGGCAATAAGAAATTTAGCATTGATTTGCACACATATCCTTTAGATCATTTGATTACCTAATTAACTACTCCTTAGTTACAAATTAAATGGTTATCTTTTCTTCTATTTTCATTCTTAGTTTCATACTTAACTAACACATGTATATAATAAATATCTAGCATTAGATAGATTTATAAAATATGATTTTCGCTAAAAACAAGGTATACGCTCTCACAGAAAAAACAACTCAACTTAAGCATGAGACAAGTCACCATGCATTCATCATGAATATAAGTTGTAGGCAATAATTTTATTACAGTCATATTAGGATCAATTCTAGTAAATGAAGGTTTAATTTAAACATAATTCTACAGGCTATATTAATGCACAAAGGTTCCCTTATTAATACGAGAAAGATTTAAAACCATTGAAGACTTATCAACTGCCGCTGAGAGATCAAATAGAAGAAATGGTCATTAAATGCCATGGTTAGTCAAACATTCCTTTAAGAGGAATATACAGAAGATCGGAAATTTTAGAAAATGAAAATTATATATTGCCAAATAATGACGAGTTCTGACAAACCAATCTGGACGTAGGAAAACAATGATGAGAGATTGCGGTGTCAGAATGGAGATTCCCCAATCTAGAACTAAAGAACTTTGAATAAAGAGTAATTTGCACAGGAAAAATTCTATAGACGAATTCTCAGATCCCTAGCTACATCGCGCACATTCTCAAGCAAAGGTTTGTTACGGTTAAAGATTTGGCTCGAGAAGATATCAAAATATACTAGAAAATTAATAATTACTTCTGTCATTGGCTCTAGTATAGAAGAAAATTCTATACATAATGAATATTCATTGAAAGGAAGACTTATGCCTAAACTTAACTAAATACCAGGAAAATTCAGTATTTATCGACTGCAAGGCAAAGACTCCTAATCATCAGTAATTTCAATAGAAAACGATGTAATGCAGCGACTATAAGGAAATAACTTCTTCAGACTATGGCATGCGTTATCAGTGAACCAAATATTTACAAAATCAGAAAGGATATTAAAATCTAAACATTCTGAACACCAGCGCTTGGTCAAGCAACGCACAGATTTTCCTGGCAGGGAAATCTTTGGTAAGCATATTAAGAAGTCTACTGACCAGATTAAAAGTTAATTATAAAGCCAAAATGCACAGTTTAAGTTGCTGCACCCAAATCTCAATGGAAAGAATCTAAGTTAAGATTGAACATAATCAATAATGGCATTGAATGCCAGAGGGAGTTCCAAGACATCGAATACCCAAATTAGTGGTGTAAGACTTTGAAAAGCCTTCATGCAAACCAAATCCGAGTATAGATCTAAAAGAACATCGAATCCAAGAACGCAACACAGCATCAAAAGAACCCAACAAACAAAAGGTTGATGGAAACGGCCAAAGACAGGAGGAAAAGGCGCGCAACAGAAAGAAGAAAGGCTTCAAGGAACTTTCAAGCAAATGTAATTGGCAGGTGTAGAGGTCGATTATTAGATGATTTTAGACCTGTGCTAGCTATCAAAGAAATGTTGTAGCCTTAGCCCTATGGTTTTCTCTAAATAAACCACATTTAATAACAAAATGCAACATATACCTAAGGGTTTATAAACTACAACACACCACAAGGCCGACACCTTCGCTACATTAACAAAGCAACTCACATTGAATTCTATCAGCTTAAAAGAGAAACATGAATGCTGCCAGGGAGGATGATGCGCGGTTTGGGTTAATGAGAAAGCTTAAAGAACTTTAAAGCAAGGAAGATGGAAACACTAAGAGCACGCACAAGCTTGGGATTACACAAGGAATCTCTCCAAATCTAAGAATTAAAGAAGCACGCTGGAACACACCCTAACATAGAAAAATTTTCTTGTGTTCTCTATGCAAACAATCATGCAAATAATATAAGAACAGAAAGCAAGATAGGAAAAAAAAATGGAATATTGGCAATAAGTATCTCCGGAGTTTTGAAAGAGCGGTTGTTCAAAGCGATGGAAATCTAAGAAGAATTACAGGTTTAAGATATACAAGAACAGCAATAAAATTCTTCATTCTCTGGGTTGGGAAGCTATGGCTCACGATGGTGGAAAGGAAACGACAGAGTTATATGCATAGCATAAATTACAAAATACATAGCAGGCACCGAGTAACCACGAGTGCACATCCACCAAATCAAAAGAACAACATACAGGCAGCTTAAAACAGAGACAAGATACATTAGTACAAAGGACACAAAATTCTCAACACCAAACTTCGGAGTACATAGAAAAGAATTCATAACTTACCCGAAATCCCCACGCTTTTTAATGTTGATGATGACAAAGAACGAACTCTTATACTACCTCCTGCACGAACATC
This sequence comes from Sequoia sempervirens, assembly GCA_007258455.2. Lineage (NCBI taxonomy): Eukaryota > Viridiplantae > Streptophyta > Pinopsida > Cupressales > Cupressaceae > Sequoia > Sequoia sempervirens. The sequence continues at coordinate 133,169 of VDFB02370122.1, forward strand.
GTCTTCAAAACCCTCTCCACAATACTCCCATGCTGTAATTTTTTTAATTCCCCGAGAAGAACCATCCCCCCACTCGAAAAAGAACTCTCCCCCCCATCAAGTGTTACGCCTTCCCAAGAAAAGCATGCAGAATCTCCCAACTAATTCTCCTTTTTTTTGACGAGATAAGATTTCAAACTATAAGGGAAAATCAACAAATCTAAGCAAGTTTCTTGTTTGACAACAGTTTGACGCTGTGCATGTGCTTGCATGCGAATCTTCATGTCTTTTCTCGCTTTAACATCAATTCAATACTTATGTTTCTTATTTGTTAAAAGTCACCTAATTATCCCATCTTTTTTGGCTTTACTAATAAATCTCAACCTTAAATAACAATTGTCAATAATTTGATTATTATTAATACTTTATAACTTAGTAATTAATAATTAATAGCTTTATATTTTAAATCACTTTATAATTTGACAATTTATTTAATTCCAAGCTACAAATCATGTTGAACACCCAAAATGACATAATCCATTTAATTATAGGTTTTCCTTTAATTTAGAATTAATTTATGTTTTCTATTATCAATTTAATTTAATTGAATTGATTAATCAAGACTAACCATAATATCAATTTTATCACCTAACTTAAAGTCAATCAAACAAGGAAATCAACAAGGTGTCTCAAATCAACCTAACATACTTACACCAATATGACGAAGAACCAAATGTAGAGGGGCACTACATCCTCCCCCCCTACGCTTCGACTTACTCCAGGAAGTCGAGCTTAGGCATAAACATGGTAACGCCATAAACTAACAACAATATCAACAATCATAAGGACATCAACACCATAAATTAAATAGTCAATTAAATGCCGTCAAGAAAGAAATAAAAATTAAACAAACCAAACATAGGGAGACAATACCAAAACGAAAGTGGTGACAGAGTTGCAACCAAACTGACTTGCCAAACACAAGGACGGATGATGAACTAGGTTTGGGAAACTTCTTGTCAGCTCCTATTTTCCACATTAGACCCATTGGGTGTTTGGAATGCTCGCCCTTTCCTGACAATGCAGGTGGAATCGAGGCTTAGTTCCTGTAATCCTGCATATAAACAAACATTGTGCACAACATATATATATATCAAATCAACCTAGTGTAGAGGGAATTGCAATGTTGTATGCCTCTCACAAATGAGTGATATGACATCGTCCTTCTAAAACACTATCATCAGTGAAATATCATAAATAATCATTAATACAATTACTAATCAAGTGCAAACGCCGTATTAAGTCAACATGTTAAACATAGCCAATTAATTACCTTCATCCTTGAGATTTGAAGTCAACTACCTGAAAATCACAAACTAGGGTGGAAACATAACACATTAGTACTAAACATTCAAGAGGGTTCTTTACCCTCAATAAGCCATATTTCCATAAAACGTAGCATAATTATCCACACAAGCACATATTCTCATTAAACATCATCATTTTCACACAAAGCACTCCACTTCAATCCTGATTCAACACCAAATTTCACAACCATTTTAACAAACCGATCAAAATTCTACACCTTCACGGATTCAAGAAAAAATAATTTGTCACTCAAAGACAACAGAAAGGAAAATTCCACTCATGCTTGACATATTCACACACAAAAAGTTCACAGCACTAGAAACTACATCACACAACGATACAAGGGTCCATAGTGCATCCCTGATAGGAAGGATATCGATGCATTGCGCACTACACCGAGGGTCCTATCCCTTTCCCATCAGTTTCCTGCACCATCTACCCGACACCAGCTAATAGAAGAACTCAGGTTCACAACAATGACAATAGAAAAGTGAAACTCAAGACTCAAGGGTCTAGGCGCAAGGTTACATAGTGAGCACACATAGTGCCCAGTGTATGAACCTGGCTCTGATACCATGGCCGTGATTGGTGCTTAGTTTGATCCTATCTCTGGCCTTATACATAATGAACATTTAGTACAAGTACTAGTCTGACCAACGATCCCCGAAAATAATCAGAGTTGGCAAGTTTTTGAAAGCGATGAACACATCGCCTCTTTTATCCAACACTCGGGGGAGTTCGCTGATCAACTTCAACCAAAGATTGTCGAAGCTTATGAAGGACAAATTATGTAGTTGAAATCTAACAAGCTTCCAAAAGGATTGGTTACTCTAAAAAAAAAATTCGATTGTGATGATGCCCGAAATGATAAATGGAAGTTCATAGCATAAAAAAGTGATTATGTGGACCTTCAGGTCTCAGATGGTATGAATCTTCAAGTTAGAAAAAATGTCTAGCACCATGATAAAGAAAGAATCATTAGTTTCAGAAAAAAATATGGAGTAGTGGCATGGTCTTATGATGATTTGGAGGGGTATGATCCCGCTATCATTCATCACACGATCAATCTAACAAAAGGTGCAAAACCAGTCTGACAAAAACAAAGGCTAGTAAACCCTAAAGTTGAAGCGTTAATGGCGCAAGGGTTAACTAAGATCCTTGAGTCATGCATTGTCTTCCCAATCAAGCATAGTACCTGGGTATCTAATCTGGTCCTGATCTAAAAGAAGAATGGAGATATCCATTTGTGTGTGGACTTCTGAGACCTAAACAAAGCATCTCTGAAGGACCACTATCCACTGCCTTCTATGGAGTCAATATTACAAACAATTGCAAGATCTGAAATGTTTTCTCTATTGGACGGTTTCTTCGGCTACAATTAGATCCGAGTTAAGGAAGAGGATCAACATGAGACTATGTTCACCACAAAGTGGGGAACATTTGCATATGCTAAAATGCCTTTTGGTTTATCCAATGTAGGGGCAACATTCCAACGGGCGATGGACATCGCATTCAGTGGACTAATCAATAAGTTTATTCTAATTTATTTTTATGATCTTACTGTGTTCTCTAAATCTAAGGATGATCATTTTGATCACTTAGAATTAGTTTTTTTAAAGTGTCAGGAGTTTGAAGTTTCCCTAAATCTAAAAAAATGTGTATTCAGAGTTCAGCAAGGCAAGCTATTAGGACATGTGGTATCTAAGGAAGGTGTTTCAATCGACCCCGAACGAGTGAAAGCTATCAAGGAACTTCCCCTTCTGTTGAATAAGAAAGGTGTTCAGTCCTTCCTGGTCAAAGTAAATTTTGTTAGCAAGTTTATTTCTAACTTTGCGGGGATAATTAAGCCGATCACCCTGATGCTTAAGAAGGATCAGGCATTCAAGTAGATGACCGAAGCTCGGGAAGCCTTGGATAAGGTCAAGGAAGCTATTTCCATAGCTCTGGTACTGGTTAATCCATATCTATCTAAGGATTTTGTAATGTATGCATTCAATAGTAGGTCCAATATCGCTACTGTCCTAACCCAAAAAGATGATGAAGGAAAGGGGGAACATCTGGTGGCGTTCTACTACTAGACCCTAAAGGAATATGAGGCAAATTATAATTTCATCGAAAGCCAGGCCTTTGCAATAGTGAAGGGACTTAAAAAGTTTCACCATCTAATTTCCTGCAACAAGGTGTTTGTGTATGTCACACATTCCAGTGTGTGCGAATATATCATGGAAGGGGAGATCACAAAAAAAAGATCTAACTAGATCATCAAGATCCTTGAATATGACATTGAGCTCAAACCTACTAAAACTATTAAAGGAAGAGGATTGTGTGACTATGTGGCATAGAACGAGGGGATACTCACCGCAGAAGAGCAACAGGAGCTTGTCTTGATAAATGAACCAAAATTGGAGGGTTGTTAGCTAAATGATAGAATGAGGTTCATACAAACAAGAAAGTATCCACCAAGTATCTCATCCCAAAAAAGGAGATATTACTGGTTGCAAAATTGTGGATATACGCTAGTAGAGGGAGTCCTTTTCAAAAGGAATTTCAGTGGTGTTCTCCTGTGATGCATTACTTTGGAGCAAGCAAAGAGGATCTTTGAAGCATTCCACAATAGTGCTGCAGGCGGACACTTCTCTGCTAATACCACCTCCATTGAAATCATGCGTGCTAGTTACTATTGGCCTACATTTTTTAATGACTCCCACTCTTTGGTAAAATCTTGCAAAAAATGGCAGTTCTTTACTGATAGAAGGAAGAATTCTACAATGCCTCTCAAACCCATAGTGGTGGACGAACTATTTGTGCAATGGGGCCTGGACTTCATCGAAATGATTAACCCAGCTTCTAGTGCTAGACACAAGTGGATTCTGACTGCCACAGATTACTTCACAAGATGGAAAAAGGCTATTCTTCTTAAGAGCGCAACAAAAATAGAGATTGTAGATTTCCTCAAGGAGCTGGTGACAAGGTTCGGTCCTCTGAAGACTATCATTTCTGATAATGCCAGATCTTTCCTAGGCACAAAGGTATGTCACTTTGCATTAACGAATGGCATATTCCTCAAGACATCATCAAATTATTACCCATAGGGAAACGATCTAGCAGAGTCAACAAACAAGAGCCTAGTTCGACTCATTAAAAGAATTGGTTTGGAACACTAGAGAGAATGGCATAAAAATCACCAAGCAACACTCTGGGAAAACCGTGTAACCCCTAAGCAAGTCCTTAAGACTTTGCCTTATGAGTTGGTATATGAGAAAGAGGAACTGTTACCTATATCTTTGGAAATTCTGGCACTCCAATTGTTGAAATCCCTTGAGATAGAACAAATTGGCACCATGGAAGTTCGACTTGCCGAACTGTTAGAAGTATAGGAAAAAAGGGAAAATTCACTAATAGCCATGACAAACTATCAACAAGTGGTCAAGCGATGGTTTGACAAGAAGGCTTCCGACCAAGGTCTAAAGTGTGAAGACTTAGTACTGAAGTATGAAAAAAGGGCTGCTAAGCTAGGTTAGCATGGTAAATTTGATAGCCTATGGGAGGGTCCCTTTAAAATCATAAAGTGCAAAAAACATATCGCTTTCGAGTTAGAAAATATGGAACAAGAACCCTTAGGAATCCTGGTTAATGGGATTCATCTTAAACTATTCATTAGGTGCTGAGTTCTATTTTTGTACATATGTGGATAGTGCTTTTATTTTATTTCCCTTTCTTTGGCTAGTCTTTTTCAAAATTGGTTTGTGTTTCTGCGGAATTAACCCATTATTATGAAGGGTGGAATAACATGATTGCTTTACATAAAACACACCCATGTGTAGATAAATAACACATATTCTATAAAAGGCCATAAAACCGAAATGCAAAATGAAAGAAAGAGCATAGATTTTCTTTAAAAAGATATATATCTATTTATATATATTCTTTGGTTTCTACATTGCAAAATGGCTGGGGAAGCCATATTCCAAAAAAGTATACAAGTATTTGAGTTATTCTTTTACATATGCAAAATGATAGCCTTTTTTCAAGCTTATATACAAACTATTGGGCAGGTGATCTATGCAACAATGGGAAATAGAGAAAACAGGGAGGCATTTTTAGAAATAGAGAGGGGTTTTCATCCAAGGGCACGAGAGGCAGCAATTGACGCATCAATGGTAGCATCTACCTCTTCCTCGTCAAAAATTTCTTTGGCAACAGAAGTAGCATCATTTGGCACAATCGCCATTGGCAGGGGAAATACCAGGTTCCTAAAGTCTATATACCAATCTACGTCATAGAACAATATCACCTTGTAACTGTGGAACAAGAAGTGCAAGGCCTGAGTAACCCTCTGTCGATGCTCATCGTGTGTCTGGAGGCGGAATCCACTGAGAAACGACAACCATATAACTATTACTTCTTCCTCGATGTAGCAACGGAGGTCGCTAGCTAACGACAGACCTACCCCATATGCAGCGTGAGCAACAACTTCACCAAGGCCATTCAGGTACTTTTTGGGAAACATTTCTTTGACCAGCTTTAGGATGAGAGGCTTGGAAATGTTAATGTCTAACATGGATTCCACGAAGTGGGAACATATATTAGTGTTCACCTGATACTTATCCTCATATTCTATGCAGTCCTTACCCAGAACCCATTTTATGGCTATCAGGACCAAGGAATGCTTATTCTTGGTCATCCTTTTCAGCCTCCTAGTAGAAACCTCCCCTAGAAATGATGTATGTGACTTATAAGAGGTTAGACGAACATGAGTATCCATGTTTCTGACACTATGCCTATGCTTTTTAACGAATACTAAAATTTACCTATCACCTAGCCTATGAGAAAACTTGCTTAAAACTCTGCTAACAACCAATCACTGCTCAAATGCTAAGTATGATTTCCTCACTACTTACCGGCCTATTTATAGAAAAAATGACAAGATGCATGATAATCCGTTTCGAGAAAACGTGATGATAGCCTGATGCCAAATTGAAAGGTGTGCCTACATTTGCTCACATTTTTGGACCAGTTGCATCTGTGAAGGTACGGTTCAATGCGTACTAGATTAATAGGAGCTAATTAATTAGCTTTAAAAAGGTGTCACTCATCGATAGTAAGCCACACGGCCGTAGTCTCTTGTGTCATTTCACAAGCATTTCCTAGAGCCCAAGGCAATATTCATATCTTTTCAGGTCGTGATCGTTTGCTTTGGCGTAATCATTCCGGCCAAGATATTAATTACTAGTGCATACTAACACAAGGTTAGAAAGAAAATTGCCAGCACAAGTTCCAAGGAAATCATAGCATATCACATGGTTGTCGAACGCAATAATGAACTCCTGCCACCTCAAAATGGCAAGTATTTCATCTTGCATGAATTACAAAATTAACGGTACATGTTGAATTAAATGCAAAAAGCATGCTTTCATCTACTACCTTGAGAAAAGATAGCCAAATATTGCATGAAACAACTTAATGATTCAAAGTCTTTTCACAAATTCCAAAATTGAAGGTGCAAAGTTGTTTTTCTTAAGTGCATCCAGAGCCGAGGAAAATTGCAGAGTCCAGAACTTATAGGGGTCTTCATCCAAAGAGAAATTTCAGAGAGTTCATCTCAGCCAATACAAGAGGAAATCAGCCAAGAACTATTTACAGCCATACGGTCATCTGAAGATGTGTATGTCTATGAGGATTTGGCATATTCTATGCCTGGTATACCAAGCAGGCTGGAGGGCCTATACAATAGAGCTAACCAAGCCTAAAGATTGCATAAACAAGAAAAGGGTTGGGGATAAATGGGATAATATCTATGATCCACGGCTCGCAAAAAACCCTAAGTCCTTAAGAGAAGGAGTCTGTGCAAGGCTAACAGCACCAAAGGCAAACAAATCTACAACAATGAAAATTTGGTATAGTGGTCTTCCACAATACATGGTCCCTCTGGTGCACTACTGCCCAAAGGTAGTTGACACTGCCATCCAACCTTATAACCCTAACACCCACTACATCAAGGGCTAAAACTTAAGAGTTCACATCACCCCATAGGCCATCTGGCATATGCTATGTATCCCAGACCCAAGTAAGAGAAGAGAGAACATTGAGTTCTTTTACCCTGGCAAAGGAGAGAAAACATGGAGGGCGATGAAAAAGAATTCAAAGTTCTTATTAGAGAAGAGTGGTAAGAAAGGCATCCCAGTCGCTAAACTACCAAGTATTCCATTGCCACATGGTGCATTACATGAGGATTTGCAGGATGCCATGTCCATGCTAGCTTTTTTTGCGGTCGAGACTCTGATGAGATGGTGGAAACTTTTCAACTGGGACCGACATTCCAATTTCACAAGTAGCATGATACCTTCTGGTATGATTTTGCTGAGTTCATGGTAGATGAAATGATATGACAAATAAAGAATTACGTGGCAGAGGGAATGTTTAGATTTCTTTCTTGGTTCACATGTTTCTACATCAAAACCCTAATTTTTATCCTTGTATTTTGAATTATCATTTTTTGATGAACGGGGTAAGAGAAAGCTAGTGTCCATGTGGGCGCCTTTTCTTTCCGCATCATATGATTATTATGCATTTTTGGACTATTTCATAACTCTGGTCTTACATGATTTAATAAAAAAAGGTGACATAATCCGGCTCGACAGGGAGCAGACCGGATATATGCAGAGTTTCACTCCCGCCTGTGACTAGTTCTTAGGAACATATTTCACAATTCTCCGAATGCGAGGCTTTACTAGTCAACCTTTCCTACTCCCAGCCAGTGTCACAGATAGGGTGTTCACACTGGAAATTTTTTGGCAGGTGTGTATCATTGATTTTACCTTCTGCAACAACAAAAGTGTCAAGAAAAAGGGATTTTTCTCTTGTCTGAAGAATTTTAACTTGGTAACTCTGATAAAGAAACAATCGGACCAGTTATTGGAGGATAAACTGGCTTATCTAGGGTTGGTGCCGGTAAATGATAAGTGAGATTACAACCCTTTCAATGAATTTCCAGAGCCGCACATGAAAGTTACACATGTACCTTGACCTTACTAGGAGAAGCGGTGCAACTTGTGGGCAGACAAGGATGAAAATTTTGTTGAATTGGTGTGTATTCCTATGCAAGATACTAGAGGGTCATGGCACAAGTTCTACTTCGTTGTGGCAATGGCCAAAGATAATTTCCACATGGAACGTGCCATGTACAATAAGTTGAAGAAGGATGAGGAGTGGCCTAATGAAAAAATAGAGGCTTTCTGGAAATATCGTCAAGAAACAGGGCAATTGGATGTCCCTTACAACATTCTGAAGGATGACAAAGAATTTGAGAGATGGTGGAATGAGGGCCACCCCACCCCGGGCTCTAGTATTAATAAGAGTGAGGATCTGGGGAGCGAGTCTGAAGAACAAGAAGAGGAAGCGGTGACATCAGCCTCCTCTGTGCCGAAGGAGAAAGGCCCCAGACCACCCATCTATGTGGCCACGAATATGCGCTTTAATTTATCAAGGGCCTCGCATACACTTATTTGGTCCACTAGGCTAGCTAGGTTATCACTGCAATAAACGAAAATGACTTCTAAAGCTTGGGAGACCCCACCCACAAAACGACGGTGCACAAAGAGCATTATTGGAGAAGGTTCGCAGGAACCCGCCAGAAGAAAAGTGCTTGTAGCTTGCATGGAGCCTGAGACTAAGGAGGAGTTGCTGATGATTCTAGAGCCACCATCGACCAGTGAACAGGTAAATTTTCTCCTTCCCTTGCTTCTCATTCCTTGGTATCTTCCCTTGCCTCAATGACGATCCCTACTATGAGTACTGGCCCTCTTCCTTCCACTTTTAATCCAACATATTCAGGAGGTTTCTCCCAATTTTCACAGACCACTCCACTCAGCCTTACTCCTCCGCGTACCCTTACACCCGCTACTTCTACTCAGACTCTCCTTGCCTTGCTTTCTGAAAACATACCCCCTACAAGTATCCCTTCTTCCACTATTATTGCAGATCCTCTTCTATCGCAATAGGGTGGCACCATATTGACAACTCCACCATCCTAGCCTATGAGTCCTACAACTGATTCACCAATTCAATCATTACAAGTGACTAGCCCTTCTTTTGGGCCTCAAACCAAACTTTGGAATGTGCCCCACTTCTCACAAACTGTCACTCTCCAAAAGAAACAAATTCCTGCGCCTATGAGGGTTACTTATCCCTATGCCCTACCTTCTAGTGCTCCTTTCGTAGGTGGACTAGTTTCATCCCCAGCCAAATTTATGGCACAAATTGATTGCGGAAAGGAGGCACGCACAAGTAGAATGTGAAAGTGTAGGGGAAAAGGTGATAGCACTTCTATTGAGCCAAAAATACAAGCTCTTTATGATGAGGCCTGACAAGAATTGAAGTTTGCAGCCATGTACCTGAGAGTAACCAAGCCTCAGGGGGAAATGCACCTAGAAGATTATGATATATATGCGGTAGGGTTCGACATGAAGGTGGCCTGACCATAGGATAAGGTTGAAATCATGGAGGGAAGACAACTAGTAGTCACTTTCGACTTCCTTAAAACTGGCTGCCAGCTAAAGAAGAAGGATGAGCAACTTAAAGCAGCAAGAGAAAGGGTTAGTTTTTTGGAGAAAAAAGAGAAATCCCTAGAGGTGGATGTTGCTCATATGACAGAAAGAGCGCTGGTAGCAGAGGATGAGAGGAACAGACTTTAGGGTGAATTTGTGAAGACTCAAGCTACTGACCTTGCCATGATAAAAGAGCTACGGTCTAAGAATCAGGAGGTGGAACATAATCTACAACTGAAGAATGAAGAACTAGAGTAACTTCACCTTGAGTATAGTCAAGGAATGGCGTAAAGAAATGAAGTGTTGGAGCACCAATAGGCTCAATATGAGTAGAAAATACAAGAAAAAGAGGTAAAATTTAAGGGCCTAAAAGTTCAAATAGAAGAACTCTAAGAGACAAAGTCTTCTCTGGATGTACACTTAGCAAATCACTCCCAAGCCGAGGAGAATTGGAATAAAGAAATGAGCAGCTCTGTGGAACAGCTAGCCTCGGAGAAAAGGAAAAGGGAAGAATTGGCTGAGTCCATTATTTCAAAAGACATGAAGATTGCTTCTCTTAAAAGCTCTCTCCTATCTCCCCCTACACAGCCAAACATCATTATGTTGGTTAGGAAGTTGTACATCTTTCACTGGGAAAAGATTAAAGCATTTTTCCTAACACTGCAGCCTACCCTCCATTTCACTGCTAAAGAATCAAAACTGAGCCAGGAGGCTCATGATACGATTGAGCAGTTCCCACGGTTCATCTTGGAGAAGGTTTTGGAAGCAAAAGACCTGCTCACTGAGCTATACTCGGTCTCTGATGAAAACCTCGCCAAAGTGGGTATTGAAGATCGGGATGCTACTACCCAAACAAAAAATAAGTTCATCCATTGCCACTCCGCCTTCTAGTGCACTAAAGGAACCATGGCTATTCTGAGCAAGACACTAGACAACATATGGGGGAGTTTCTCTGAGTTAAGCAGGATGGGTTTGTCGTCCCCATTCCTTGAAGATGGCTCTATTGCCACAACCAAGCAAATTGCAAAAAAGATAGAAGAGAAGGAAAAAAATCTAGAGGCTTTCAGGGATTTTAGTCATCCTCCCATGGTGACCAACATCGAGGGAGTGATTCATCCACTTGCACAGCTACTATTTCATTTTGAAGTAGGGGTTGGTTTACCCAATGCGCTGCCTCACAAAGAAACTATTGATCTAAGTGAAGCATAGGAGAATATGCGCAACATGGTGAAGCCATCTGAGGATGAATGGTCACCTCTGCAGGTGGCTCTTTCCAATCTCTGACTCCATTGACTAATCAAATGGCACTCTGGCCTGTAAACCAGAGAAATTTTGGGTTCTCCATTCCTTAGTCAAAACACCCATGATGGTCACAAAAAGTTGTTAATAAATATTTAACTAGCTCCCTTCGGGTGTATTTTCCTCTATGCGTCGGCTCGTGCATCACAAAGTCAACTCAACCTTTTATCTAGGTTCTACTCTTCCACTCCACATGTCTACTCCTCACAACTTTGAGTCTCAACATTCCTTTCACATCCTAGAAAGCTTCGCTATGCTTCCACATGTTGCAGCTACGAGATTCTTTTGATCCTGCTTTCTTGTTACCTCATCGGGCTCCGCTTGGGTGCCATAGAGCCCTCATTCCTAAAAGGTTTTGGTGGGCCCCACAGTTGCTATCTGCGGTTTACACTTGCTACGTGTCTGCCATTCAAAAATATTTCAGTGCAGAGATGAAGTAACAACCACAGGCAGCGAATTGCTGCCATGCGTCTCTTTTGCGCTCTACTAGTGATTGTTTCCTCCATTATTGATGAGGTGCTCCACTCATTTGACACGTGTAGCATTAACGCAAGTCTTCAATAGAAAAGGAGAGAGGTTCATACGGGCAGCAAAAGGTTGCCACATGCCTAGCCAGTGGATCTCATATTCAGGTGATAGGCTAGATGAGCCTAATGATGCTATTGTCCATTGTGTGTCATCATCATTCACACAAGACGATGACACTTGTCTAATTAGGCCTTGCTGAGACCACTTCCATCATTTGTAGAGGATGCATATGTGCTTGGGATGACTGGATGCTTGGTTCTAGATCGATTCGGTTGCAATGGCTTTGGGAATATTCTAATTCTTGCATCATTGTCAGGGGATTGCGAAATATTTTCTATTGCTACTCTCCGAAGCAGTGGGGAGTTTCCCTGCTATATATACTTTTCTCTATTATCAGAAAAAGGTCTGGAATTTGAAGGAAAACACTGGTTTTAGTAAAAGATGTCAAGCCTTTATTGTTGTTTTATTTTATTGCAATAACTCTCAAACTATGCCAATTGTTCGACCTTTATGTTTTTCATGCTATTTGATCAAACTGTAAACTATTTTTTTTATTGTCTGGACATTTCATTTAAGAACTTATATATATGTTGAATGCAATTTTTCTGACCTAGACCATGTCTAATGAATCTTCTTGGCAGTAGGAATGTATGCAATATTATTTTATGTCAATGAATGGATTGTCTATGCTATAATCTTAAGTTTCTAATGTTCTGGAACACTAGAACACCATTCAGACCCTTAGATCTATGATTTATTGTGCCTATCATTAAGTCTTGGTGCATCGCCTTAGATTAGATTTTATTTTATTATATTTGTTTATTTTTCCCTTTCTAACCCCCCCATTATAGAAGAAGCCGACTTCTCTAAAAATCTGGAGGTCACTCAATTTAGCGCAAAAGGTCCCCCGTAAACTGAGTTTCCCATAAGACACTGTTACCTCATCAAATTTTGGCGTCAATAGATACTTTGACTAATGATTTAATATAAGAAAGTATGACTATAATTTCATTTAAATTCATGAATTTATGAATATATTTAGGTGGTGCTAGGGAATAGGAACCTATATATGCTCCATGAGCAATCATTCTAAGAGAGGATAATTAGTGATTGGTACTAATTGATATATATGTGTTAATGTTTTTGGCCAATGTTTGTATTAATTAGTATTAGCAATTAGTATCATGTTATTGATTGTAGTGCATAGGTCACAATAGAGGGTAAATAACTTAGCATGATTTGGGTTAGATAAGGGGATATGCCAATATGTGTAAGGTATTAATTGCTTAGCCTTTTATTCATTGCATGCAAGTATTAAAATCACTTCAGAAAGAAAGGAAAAAGTCAATTTCAAGTGATGAATGCACAACAAAGTTATATTAAGAAAGTTAAAACTTGCAAGGACTTGTGGATGTCTCTTCTAAATGAAGGTTGACTGCCATTAATATTGATGGTTCCATATTCAATAGAGGAAATGAGAAATCAAATAGAATAATAAGAAGTAATTACCAATTGGAATTACTGTGGAAGGGCAATAATAAGAGTGATAGGGAATGAACATGTGAATCTAGTTGTAATGAAAATGTTACTTGATTGTAATGTATGTTGTCATAGAGTTCATATTAGCACCTAGCTATAGTTAGAAAGAAAATGTATTATTATCATGCATGCACATAAATAAGAGTAAGGAGATAATCATGAATAACTTATATTTAGAGACATGAAGTATTTACTATTTTGTGATACATGCAACTTATAATTTACTATAATTAAGTGTGCACTATATTTGTAATTATTCATCATACTATGAATATTTTAGGTGACAATTTAGTGCAGGTTCCTATATATTTACTGTAATCATTCTAAGAGAGTAGAATAAATAATTAATAATAATATTAGCATAGAATTACATTTTTTTCATTAGTCTTTATATGAATTAGTATCAATATATACATAAGTCACAATAGAGGGTGAAGAACTCAATAATAGTTCAAGTGAGACAATAGTGTGTTGTTTTCTATCTTGTATTTTCTATGTTATTGTTTATTATTGTGTTTTATGTCGGGTTTGGGTGGTGTATCCCTCATCAAAATCTCATTTGTTTGAGTTATGGGGCTATTGCGCAAAATGCATCAAGTTTTTGCTTCTCACTTTTAATACTCTGCATAGTGATGTTGAGTAATATCTTATTAATTTCTTTACAAAACTTATAGTATGCTAGTTGAAAAGGAAATCCATAAATTTGTTTGTAAATTTGTTAGTAATAAAAACATTTCTTTTACAACAAGGAAATGGGTAAAAGGGTTAGCGTATGGATAAGGTTCAGAAAAAGGAAATTGGGGAAAAGGGTTAGTGTATGAATAAGGATTGCAAGAATCCCTTACTAGACCCCGACAAAGACAAGCTTGGAGTGACTACCAGTGTCATTTCATTTCTAGTGATGCATCCAATGTCAAAGTCATTTAGAGAAAGATCCCTTGCATATCCTTCAAGTTTGAATAGAGCATTTTAGAGTGGTGGGAATGGGGAAGGCAAGTTATTTTCTGAGAACAAGCTATAAACTACAGAACCTATAAACTACAAATACATTCAAAATCATAACCTAATAGATAGTGATTACAACAAAAACCTACAACTAACATACAAAAATATAAACAAAAGCACTAGAAAAACATGCACTTAGCAAACAAAAATAGCTATTTTCAAAGCACGTAACTATGGAAAAAATAATGCACAATGAAGAAAACTTGGGGTTCGCTATGTATTTCTAGGCCCATGCTCGATCAATCAACCTTTGAACACAATGAATTTCCTAGAACATGCAAAATACTCGTACCCATTTTGCTTTTTTTATATTTCAAATATTTGGTCAAAAAGATTTCAACTAAAACCTTTTCAACCAAATATTTGTGGCCACATTGGACCCAAGTTGTCACCATGTGGTTTTGGTTGAAACCCACTCAGCCAAATCATATTTTCCCAAAAATAGTTCACTCTATATTATTTAGTTGGTTGAAAGTGTGACATAGGTTTGTACTTTTACCCTAAGATAATAAGTATGCGAGCATGTGAAGCTCATCATGAACACCCTCAAGCGATAATGGAAAAGATCTTGATGATAATTGATATGGTTATGTTAGTATGGTAAAGGTATAAAATTATGATTCTAGATATTTCCTTAGTACACATGATTAAACTATTGGAAGCCATTAATAAGAGCACTCATGCTTATGAATTCATTAGTTATTACAAAGCTCCTTGACCTACGAGGGTTAGCGAAGTTACTAAATATAAGTGATCCCTAATGACTCCTAAGTAATATAGTTTTATTAATAATGTCAAACTACAGGCCATCAACTTGGGCCACTTCTTAAGGCACTAATATCATTCAACAAGTTATTTATACATATACCTAACTCACTTCTCATCAATTCCCTCATATACACCATTGTGTCACTAATCATACCTCTCTTGCATGGGTACACTTAATATGTAGATACTAGGATAAAACCAACCTTGCAATTTCTCTCTCATTATGGATCATCATTAAAATACTTTTTTTAAAAAAAAAATGTTGTTTTTATATTATTGGACATATTATTAACAATACTAACCAATGGCACTCACCAACCTCCAAATTAGCTTTAAAATCAATTCAAGGAATATAATATCACTATTAATAATTTTAACTTTATTATTTAATGTTAATATGAATTTGATTTCCACATTATTAACATTATTATTTACTATAATATTTGAAATGTTATTATTAATATTCTTAGGACTATTAACATTATGTTTGCTACTACTATTTTTAATACTAACATCAATTCCCCTCTTAGAATTAATAATTATATTCTCACTACCATTATTATTAATAATATTCTTGCCAAGAATAATACTAATTAATGTTAGGTTGGACCATCTTACTAGGCGATTATCTAGTTAGTATTCTATTTATTTAATTTTCTTAAAATAATTTACCTAAATTTCTTTATCCATGCTAAGGGGTATGCATAAATATTAGAGAGTTTATATGTGAGGTTAGATCGGGTTAATCCATATCGAACCTTCACCTTTCCTTACACATCTTTATTTAAAGTAGTAGAACAAAATCAAAAGTAGTAGAAGATAAAAATTCTTCATTGTTAACTCCTTAGTTAGCATGGGTAAAAGTGTTGCTAGTATAATTACATTAATACATAGTCAAATTATATATATATATAGCAATATTAAATGAATATATATCATTGATAACCTACTCTCAGAAATTAATACTATGATAAATATTAATATGAATACTTCTCTCACCATTTCTTATTAAACATTCTTTAATATTATCCTTATCAGAGAATAATATTTACGTGATTATTTTAATTATTAAGATATCTAAATTCCAACGATATTATCTCTACTAAAAAAATTACTTAAAGGATATTACTAAAAACGCAATACTAACAATACACTTCAAGAATTAGTGTTTTGTGCATTGCCTATACTAGAGGATTCACCATAAGGAATGTTTCAAATTTTATTATAATAATATTTGCAACCCAACATATATGCCACAAGAGGACTAAGTCTCAATGTGATGAGGGCCACAATGCCCAAAACCCACACAAATCACAACAATAGATACCAACACAGAAGATTGAGACATAAAAATTACTCAATTTCAATTATTTTAAGAAAATGAAATTACAGATTCAAAACTTACATCCTACAACCTCATGGGCTTGATTCATTACAACAAAATCAACTCTGAACACAAAATATATTATTTGAAGCCACAATTTGCACTAATGGAGCCACCTTCTACAACCCCCACTTAACCCTTTTATTTTACCCATTAACCGCCCTAGAGTATTCTAGAAAGTGTAAATTTCCCCTTTTTTGTCCCCAAAAGTTCCATCAGTTGATTTCTTTCCTAGGAAGATATTTTAATGAAATTCAATTTGGGGCAGCTTCTTGGGGCCATAACTTTTGATTTAACCGTCATATTTTCAATTGTAATATATCGTTGGAAAGCTTGTGAAGAGATCTACAACCATTTTTGCTAGATCAAAAAGATCAAAGATTTTACACCTTGTTTTGGGGCTCCAAAGGGCCTCAATTTTTAGTTTTAAACTTCATTAAAGAAATTCCCCAGGATGAAAATTTAATATCTTCCAAACGGTACAGGATTTCAAGATGATTCTTTCACCAAAAATCTTACTTTCCAATTTCACTTCTTTAGGTAAATTTTTGTGACTATACGACTCAAATAGGTCAACTTTCTAAAAATAGCTGGTGACTATTTTTGGTTGTTTCAAACTTCTAACTATCCCAAAGACTGCATGAGTCACCATGGGCACCAAGACAACTAAGGAAAATACAAACAAATGAAAATACAATATTTTTGGGTGATACGAGATTGCCCTTACACCACTGGATGCTCCTACATCACAATGCATATGTTTAATTATTTTATATCCATGGTATTATAATAGATAGAACACAAGATATAATTTGATAAGCAATTAAAGCCCATTTTCAAATGGAAAGGCACCACTCTCTTACACATTGGCTGAAATATTTTACTTATTTTTATTTTTCCATTCTACCCTAAGTTGTTTCATTTTGCAACCTTATTATCTCTTTGTGTTTTTCATTTGCAGGACACAGGGAAATGGGGCAGTAGTGAAAATGGTGTAGGTTTCCCTTATAGCAGATGGCAATTTGTAGAAAATTAAGAGGCAACACCTCTATTAATAAGGTTGATCCCATTTGAGGGGGTCGTGGCCTACCAAGGAGCCACGAATCCCTTAAATGGGTCACACCTTGATATATGGGTAGAAATAATATGACAAGTTGTGCCCTATTCACACATCTATCCCCTATAACCTTTTTCTATTTCCTCTTTGGATAGTATCATAGTTTGAGAGCCTATGTGAGAAAATAGGCTTGTACTTGTGTGCAATTGTAATGGATAGCGGCCATTTGTTTAGAAATTTGTTAAATTCATCCTTTCTAATCACAATGTATTGTTGGTGGATTTCTCAACCCATTGGTAGGAGCATTTAACTCTTTTTTTAATCATGTTCAGACCTAAGTCAAACCCTTAAGGAGTCCCAGATCCCAAGGGTATAATACCTAATGGTTTATTGCGCTACAGATCTACAAAATCATTGACATCGATTTACCTTCAGTAATAATATTAGATGTATTGTGTCTCATTGACTAAAGAATATGACTTGCTACCATTAGAAGGCATACTTCCTAATTATTGTTTGCCAGGAATCCAAGATCCTTGAGAACCATTGCTTATATAATACATCTAGATCTTTTAGCCAAGTAAGTTAAAATAATAGAGTCAAGTCTTTTTCTAAGAAATAGTTTAACCTATCTAAGGGGACTATATTTATTTATTTGCATATAGTACCCCATTTTTTTTGAAGTAAATCAATAAATATATGCTCTCTTTCTCTTGATTTATATATTTTTTAATCAAAGTGATGTAGGAGATCCCAGGTGAATCATCTATTTGCATCCACAAAAGAATAATTGCAGTCATTTGTTCTAGTTTTGGGTTGTTTTGGTTTGTTTCAATCTCTATCTACATTGGCAACACTTAGTGTTAAAGTTGGTTTCCACCCTCATTGATAAAATTTCATATTACATAGTTTGGTCAAGTTCACATATTTGCTTATTTCAATCATATTTTTCCATTGTCTTAAAGATACAACTTGGATTTGAATCACGCCATTTTAAAATGGCCTTGTAAACCTTTAAATTTGTAAATAAAAAATGCAAGATAAGTGTGAAAAATGAAGAATGTGAAAAGATAGATTTGTGAAGGGAAGGGAATGGACCATCTTTGCATATAAAAAACCATTAATGAGACTCTTGTGTGGCACCACCAACAGGAAAGGGAAGAAGTTAAAAACCCACGCTATGGTCCCACTCAATGGAAGAGAATGTAAAGGGGCACAAAGAAGACAACAGAGGAAATGCAAGGGGGGATGAAAAGATGAATCGATGGTAAAAAAACAAGAGGGAGGATTAAAAATTTTGAATGGTATTAAATAGACATTGATTTGGGAAAAAGATCATGCTTCACAAGAGGAGATAGTAGGAATTGAATTTAGAAGAGAGGAGGGGCTGCACATAAAAAGAAATTGTGCCAAGAGAGGAAGAGAAAGGGTATTGTCATTGTTTTTTTGTTGAATTGGTTTGGAAGGGGTACACAGGCCAGAGGGATGACGAAAGAAAATATTGGGGAAGGTTGTGATCAAACCATGACAACTACCTCTCACTAAAAGATTTTATTAAAATTAAATGCATAGCATTTGTAGATTTGCGCAACATAATAAGGTTGCATCAAGTTTGGAAAATAGAGTAAGGTCATGATACTTGCAATATGGGTTGTATATTTAAAGAGAAGTTTTAAATTCAAATGCATAGAACATTGAAAGAAAACTATAAGGAAATTAATCATGGGGTGAATCAACCCATGTAATGTGGTTGATGAAGATTAAATTGCATAGTGAGTCATAGTTGGATGAGAGAAGTAGTAGATTGAACTGGCATGACATGCCATTGAGTTTCAAGAGAGAAATTTTGTTTTGTATTACAAATGTATTTTAATTGAGTTGAATCAATCAGATCTGAGTTTTGTTCCAATCTACATGTTGCAATCTATGTGTTTATTAGATGTTGAATTCAGGTAGAGTTTTCTTGTAAGAATTGTTTCTTGTTTTGATTTAGTAGGCAAGAGAGATTCTTCTTGCATCACAAAGTATGATTTTACCCCTTGCATTATATTTCTTTTACTATTTCAAAACACACCATATACATGGGATGAAAAGGTATTTCTCTTCATTTTTCCAAGTAAGCGAGTTCAATAAAATTTGTCCTATACTGATATAATCAATTACAATAGGGACTAATATGCATATATATTAAAGTTACATAGTGTCAACCTTTTCCATTCTGACAAACTTACGTTATACTAAGAGATAGATTTAGGTATTTAACTATTCTATTCATCAAATTACCATAGAGGACTAGATATAAAATTTCTAAATCCAATGCTTGCAATTAGGTAAAATCAAATATTGCTATAATCACTTTTAAATTCTTATATATCTTCATCATGATATAATTCTCTACTCAAAAGGATACAATATAATTCTTTATAACATAGCAATATTTTTATGTTCCAAAATAAATTCATGTTTTCTTTTCTTGTACCTTAAAAAGTAATTTTCTCTCCTTTTCTTCACACACTTTAATTAGATATGAATTTTTCAGAGTAAAAGGCTGTCTTTTTTTTTAACAAAGTTCTAGTTTCCCTTTTTTTTGCACTAAAGAGAAGAAATACAATAGTATAAATTATCTTAATGAATTATTTTGCATACATACATATTCCATCAATCTACATACATTTTCAAGATAGCTGCAATACCAAGGTTAAATAATCTCTTCCAAGTCCACAAGTTTGATTCCCAATGTATTACCTACACATGAAACACACTAGGACCAACTTTCTTCATGGCCAATGGTGGTGCTAACCACCCAATTTTTGGCTTGAAAAACAACCAACCCCAAGCTAGGAGGCAACCAAATAATCAAGTGCACTCAAAGCCATACCAATCAACCACATAACCACACATGAAAACACAAAAGAAAAATTACACCCTTCGAAGGGATTTTCACATATACTTAAGGATTCCAACAATAATCCAAACAAGGGAACAAAGGATAGACTATGCACCCTATGGGAAGTTCATAAAATAAAAACAAGAAATAATCCAAAAATCATATTTATCTTCTTTCACATGCAACCCATTTCACCAAATCTTCATATACACCATAAAAACTATAACACCAAATCACCATATTACCATTTATACATGGGTACTCATACCCTTGAGTCTCTCCTTTTTAAAGAGTGTTAATTTTTCCATAGAGGGTCCTACCTCCCACTATCCCCAACAAATGATGTTCTTCCTAATTTGGATGAGCTTACCCTCATACAATCCAAAACCCATTACAATATACACATTCAAAAACACAAGAAGATGCACAAGATATATTTTACAACTTACAATCATTCCATCACATAAAAACATAGAGAGCCATAAACAACATGAAGAACGTACCTCAAGTCCAAGCTTCAATGTGGAAGAATTTGAGGATGAGCTTCAATCTCCTATTCTTTCAAGCTAGTTTCCTCACAATCTCTCAAATACAAAAACTCAAAATATAAATTCTCTTCCAAGACATGTAGAAACCAAGATTGCAAGAACTTCATAACCCCTGTTTTGAGTTAGTTTAATAGGAATTCAAGTTTTGAATTGTTTGAATGGGGAGGTGACACTTATCACCCTCACATTCACTCTCCTAGACTCACTCCCACATGTGTGAGATTCTTGGGGGCTTTTCAAGGCTCATAATTGAGCTTGGAGAAGTGGGGTTGGAAAGAAACTTGATTCTCCATCCCACTTCCCCAAACCTCAATTTTGTCAAAACTCATAAAGGCCTTAAAAAGAGTGTCCAATCTAGGGATTGACATAAAATTTTGGGTTCAAATGGTATCTATCACATCCTTAGGGGCCTTAAATCCATAAAAATACATACAAAAATGCCACTTTTCAACCTTTTAAACGTACCAAAAAAACCAAATCTAATTTTTTCCACTTAGGTTGACAAATCATTTCTTAGTTGGACTACAATGGAAAATAAATCAATAACAAACATTCTCAAACTTACATTACAAACAAAATGCACATTATAATATGAAACTATAGTCCCTTGAAATGGACTATAGTTCAACTTCATTGGATAGTTCACATAGGGTTCCCAAGGTTGCATCTGATTCCATTGGCCATGTAAAGATATACCTACACACTTAATGCACACATTAATTCATCCAAATAATATATATATTGTATAACCAAAATAGCTGAATCACATTTGCATCCATACAAGCTTCATAATCCAAATATCATAGAAATCTCATTACATAACTGCAAAGTCAATAATCACCTTTTTTTCATTAACCTTAATTTTGTGTTCATCAAATTTGCATCGAGATTTATTCACACATCATATTTCATTCATTCATCATTAAGTTTCAAAATTTAGATTATGCATTATTAATGAACTAACATATAATTTAATTCGACATCATCAATTATGTACAAGTGCAAACCATAATAAGTCATCATTTGTAATCACACAATGAAAACATCATTTCACAATATTGTCTTGAGGTTTTAGCATAATAAAAGAGTTCAACATGATCAACTACTTAAGCATGTAATTTGATCAAAGTTTGAAATTGATAGAGCGAATAACCCAAGATCATCAACTATAGAAAACCTTCACAAAATAGCAAGAGAGACACGAGGCCATTTCACTAAATAAGGAGTGAAAATATGAGATGATAAATTACATAATGTTATAGGCTTTTAAAGTCGTGAAAATGCTGATGGGTAAGAAAACTACCCACATGGGAATAAACCACCTGAATTAATAAATGCAAAATTAATCTAAATGCAAGCCTAAGTAAACTTAAGCATAAATATAATTTACTCTAACAGCCCCCCTTAAGTGCAACTTAGGGAGAATGAAGATGAAAAATGTGGTATGGGTCTCAGCTACACAACCATGTTAGGTACCCATTTACAATGCAAAAAAGAAATCTCTCGCAACTAGAGAAAAGGAGAAAAACCCTGTGGGAAAAAACCCCTCTCCAAAAGAGAGAAAAGAAAAAAAAAATGATGCATGGATGGAGGACTCAATCACACCCCTGAAGGACTACATACATCATATATATAAAATTAATGGCATCACATAAGAGGGAAAGAGAGATACTATATAGCCCCCCCACAATGTGTAATCACTTGCAAAAATGGTAAGTGCCTAAAGACAAAACATGATCTAGTGTCAACAAACAACTTTTATCCATTTCAGAACAAACAAAATTAAATACAAATGCAGGTATGCTTCCCAAAGAAGCATGAATATGTATGATGGTGTCTCTGAAATCTACTCATATGTTGCCAAGACCTTGGAAGATGATGCCACGAACCAATCAAGAACATTCCCAATCACAATAGAAGGTGACAAACAAGGTACCATTTGAAATTAATCCTAAAAACTCTCTAGAGACTAAGATGGGGTGACAATAGTTGTACCACAACTATCATGCAATTCTAGGAGACTAAAACTCAAATCTTCCAACCCAGGAATAGAAAAGAAAAACTGTAAGTTGGGGATTACATTATGATGAAAAAGGGTATCCAAAAATGCAAATACATCAAATAAACTACCAACATGAAATGAAACTCTTTTTTTGGGGTGATGCAGGAGTGCCCTTACACTATGGATGCTCAATCAATCACTTTGTACAATGAATCACTGAAGGCAAAGGTACATCAATTGTCTTTGATGGAGAAGGAGCATCTAAAGAACCCTCATCATCCTCATCTGAAGATTCAAAGTATTCCAACACTTCAAACTCCTATATAGTAGCATGATCATAGGGTATCCTGTCTAAAAAATGAAGAGGCACAAGACAATTTGAAACAAGATCATCTAGGAATGGTTGAATATCAAGATCTCCATGTATTTCCTAGATTTTAATCCAAAGAGTATATGGACACTCAAAATGATCAACAACATCTAAAGTGGCGTCATCAGTATGCATTGTAATAACTCCTAGGACATGACCCCTTTTGCAATTCCATGCAAAATTCTTACTATCAGTACTAGGAAGGGGAACAAGATTATATAGGTATGGAAAAAGATGAAGCCATCTCAAGTGCTTCAATATACCATCTTTCCATTGTGTATAGTTCCCCCTTTCCAACATAATCACAATAGGATGCAATGAAATCCCCATAATCAATTATGAAAAATCTCCAAAACAAATAAAGACAATAACCTTCAAAAACAAATAGAAACTCCCAAATACTACAAATGAAGGGAGACCAATATCAAACTTCAACAGATTAAAAGCACCACCAAACAGAAAAATATGAGATAAATTTCCCAACCACTGCAAAGGTAATAAAAATACCTTTACGTTGATATCTGGCTTGCAAAAATTGGCCTTTGTTTGCAAAATATATGTTAAAAAGAAAAAAAGGGCCTATAAAGGCACTTATGGAGCTCTCGGTCACACCATACGACCATAAAATGCACAGGGGCTAAAAAGGTGGCCTCTTGGGCTAAGTGAACTCCAAATCACCAAGTTCTAGCACAAGGTTCCAAATCACGCCACCAAGCAGCCAATCACCCAAGCAATATACACCGATCACACAAATGTCCACAGTGAGAGATTTCCAAAAAATGACATGTGAACCTTTGCTCACACCATTAAAATGAAAAAAGAGGATATTTAAATAGCCCGAAATCTCCCCATGCAACAAATGTGGGATTAAAATACTAGAATAAGTTCAAAAGACACCTAAGAATTGGGGCCCACTCCAAATAGTTGAAGAGAAGCCCTACATATTTTAGGGGAAACTTTAATAAAGTTAAGAAATTATATCCTCCACAAAAATGCTCACACAAAAATGCCTCTTCACAGAGTCACGATACCTCTAAACAACAATGCCTTCAATTGTAATCACCCCTTTCTGCAAATGTGAATCACCAAATAATGGCAAATTCCAATGCAACTTTCAAATGAAATAAAGGACTTCAACAAAATCGTGGGTTGCACAATGAAGGACCTCCAAAAGTGAATTCAAATCCCACGTAATAGTTTCCAAACTGTAGGTAGTGATTTTGACACTAGAGAAATGCCAAGGCCAGAATGAAATGCTTTCAAAAAAATTCAAATGCAACCTCATTTCACAGGATCGAACCTTTGATAGCACCTCATAAAGAGAAAAAATTGCTCCTCAATATGCGTGTTGGATGCTTTGTGAAATTGGCTCTCTCAAAGGTGAAAAAATTCCTCTGCGAAAAGAACAACCCTCCAAATAACTTTGTTGTGGCTCCTTCAATCACCAACAATAGATGAGAGAATTGTGGACTCCAAAGAACAATATCGCACTCTAAAGAGTGAAATTTTGAACAAAAATGTGCCTCCCATGGACCAACATTCCTCCCCAACAATGGAAATATTCTAATAAACTATCCGGTCTACAAAAGAAATAGCGCCCCACAATATTCAAATCAAAATTTGTATTCCAAACTTAAAAACCCATTGGCCCCTCACAATAGAGAAGACAGGCTTAAAAAGGAATCCAAACATTCCTCACCCTATGCTTGAATTCGTAACCCTGCAATATGAAGAATGCCTTCAACAATCACAAGAAAAAGATGCCTCTCAAGCAATAGAAATTGGTGACTGCAACAAATCAAAAGGATGTAGCCAGACTGCAATTGCATTTTCTAGCAACCAAGAAAAAACAAATAAAAATGAGGCAACTTTGAAAATTTAAAAATTTCAAATGTTGAAATAATCGATCCCAACACTTCGATCAAAACTCTCAATGGCAGAAGGTACTACAAACTGGGAGGCTCTGATACCATGATACAATGAATAACCCAAGATCATCAACTACAGAAAACCTTCACAAAATAGCGAGAGAGACACGAGGCCATTTCACCAAATAAGGAGTGAAAATATGAGATGATAAATTACATAATGTTATAGGCTTTTAAAGTTGTGAAAATGTTGACAGGCAAGAAAACTACCTGCACGGGAATAAACCACTCGGATTAATAAATGAAAAATTAATCTAAATGCAAGCCTAAGTAAACTTAAGTGTAAATATAATTTACTCTAACGTAAATAAATATCTTCAAATGTCCTAATTAACCTAGCTTATTTGGCTTCAATAGGTTTCAATAGATAATTGAAAATGAAATATGTTTGATTAATAGGTTTAACAAGGTGGGCTTCACATACCTCAATTTATTCAATGAAGCCCACCTTGTTGACCTATTAATTAGGAAAAATTCATTTTCAACTCTCTATTAGTATCAATTGAAGCCAAGGAGACTATGTTAATTAGAATAATTATAGACATTTATTTCAACCTTTGGCCAAATTATATGCTTAATTATTTGATCATGTTGAACACTTTTATTATGCTAAAACCTCAAGACGATATTGCGAAATGATGCCTTCGTTGTGTGGTTACAAATGATGAATTAATTATGGTTTGCACTACATGTATTTAATTTATGATGCTGAATTAAATTATATGTTAGTTAATTGATAATGATTAGTTTGAATTTTGAAAGATAAAGATGAGTAGGTGAAATGTGATTCTAAAAGAATTATGATGCTAATTGGATGAATCAAAACTTTAGGCTTATGATACTAGATAATTAAGTGATTGGTTGATTTTGGAAGTTGTTAAATGAAATCTTTATGACATTGAATTACAAAACTTGTTTGAATGTGAATGTTTGATTCAATTGCTTCAATTGTCTATATATATCATAATTGGATGGATTAACATGTACATGGAGTGTGAAAGTATATCTTTTCATGGCCAATGTAATTAGAGGAAACCTTGGGAACCCTATGTGAACTATCCATTGAAATCGAACTATAGTCCATTTGGAGGGACTATAGTTTCTTAATGCAATGTGCATTTTATTTTGTAATGTGAGCTTGGGAATGTTTTTTATTGTTTTATTTGTCATGTCAGTCCAACTAGAATGTGAGTTGTCAACCCAAGTGGACAAACTCAAATTCAATTTTTTAGGTACTTTTAGAAGGTCAAAAATTGGTGTTTTTTTAATGTATTTTTATAGATTTAAGGCCCTTACGGAAAGTACCTATGAGACATATACCTTTTGAGCCCAAAATATTGGGCCAAGCCAATCCCTAGATTGGACATACTTTTTGAATCCTTTATGATTTTTAACAAAATTGAGGTTTGGGGAAGTGGGATGGAGGAGACTAGTCTTTTACCAACCTCACTTCTCCAAGCTCAATTATGAGCCTTGGAAAGCTCACAAGTGTCTCACACGTGTGAGAACACATGTAGGAGTAATTCTTACAAAGTGAATGAGAGGGTAACAAGTGTAACCTCCCCATTCAAAGAATTCAAAACTTGAATTTCCATTAAACTAACTCAAAACATGGATTATGGGTTGTTCTAGTAATCTAGATTTTTACTTTTTTTGGAAGAAAATTTTCATTTTGGGTTTTTCAATTTGGAGAGATATTGAGGAAGATAGCTTGGAAGAAGAGAATATTGGAGCTTATCCTCAAAATTCTTCCTCTTTAAATCTTGGACTTGAGATAGGCTCTTCATGTTGTTTATGGATTTCTATGTTTTCATGTGATAGGAATGATTATAAAATGTAAAATGCATTTTGTGTATCTCTTTGAATTTTTTAATGTGTTTATTGTAATGGGTTTTGAGTTGTATGGTGATATGTTCACCCAAAATGAGTAGAAAATCCTTTGTTGGGGATAGTGGGAGGTAGGACCCTCTATGGGGAACTTAATCCTCTTTAAAAATGAGAGGCTCAAGGGTATGAGTACCCATATATAAGTGGTGATATGTTAATATGGTTATTTGGTGAAATGGATTGTATGTGGAAGATAAAGATGATATTTTTATTTTTTGTTTTATTTCATGAACTCCCCATAGAGTGTGTATTCCACCCTCCACCCCCCTCTTTGGACTATTGTTAGAATCCTTATATATATATATATATAATCCCTTAGGAGGGAGCAATTTACTTTTGTATATTCTTATGTGTTTTAATAGCTTGTTGGTATGATTATGAATGTACCTAATTTTCTTGGTTGTCTCCTAGCTCGAGGGTGGTTTGTGAGAGAACCTACAGTTGGGAGGTGAGATCTACCTTCACTATACAATTTTTTTTATGTCTTGTGTAGGTGTAAAGGACTTGAGAGGACTTGCAGAATTAAAGAGGCCCTAATTATCCTCTATGTATCCACGTTGTCAATGTTATCTAGTGTTAAATCTAACCTAGGTTAAGGTTGGTCAAAGTCAATGTAATATGTGACAGAAATAGAAGAGTGGTATAGTTATGTAAAAGATGAGTTACATTTTCATTCTTATAAGATCATGCAACCTTTCCTTAAGAAAAAGCCAGTTTATAGTATTAAAATGGATTTATATGCAAACTATTTGTAAATCCAATTAAAGTATTATGCTTTGGTAAGTAAATAGGGTATTCAGTTCAAAAAGAAATTTAGATATGCATTTCTATTTTAGGAGAGGAAATAATAAGTGACTTGTTTACCATTCTAAATTCTATCTGAAATATAATTGCCTACTCATGGCTTATGACTACAATATTTGTAAATATCTAATATTTTTAAGGAGGAAAAATGAACAAATATATTAATGTAGTTGTTTATTATGGGTGGTTATGAAGGGGGTAGTGAATGTAAAGATTGGGGTTTATTTTTTGTTGAATATAGGGGTTGGAATAACCATCCGAAAATGAGACAAAGTGACTTATTTTATACAAACAACTAATGCATTAAAATATTTATTCTTTTTATTTCAAGATATGGAATTTAAGTAGATAGTTGAGGTATTCCTATTGGCTAAGTTGTTAATTGCAAAAAGGAGTGATGACATATTACAATTTGAGTATGACATTAAACCTGTTTTCGTTAACTATAGTTCATATAAGCTTGGTAATGTAAGTTGGAATTGAATACTAAAATATTCCCCTTATAATAAATAAAGGAAAGAACTTAAAACTATGTGAGATCATCTGCAGATAGTCTCTATGTTTTTGTATATTATTGTAATAGTTAAGACTCCTCCTAGAGTCATTTCTCTTAAGGAAAATAAAATGAAGAAATTAAAAAAAAACTAACCAGAGGGCTCATGATTGGAAGAGAAGGGAACACTTTGGTATTATGTAACAAACTTCTTATTTTGGTTTAAATAGCTTCCAAATCTCAAAGTCTTATATCTTGTGAAATCTCATGCATATATTACACAAACCCATGTCGTAATAACCATATACCCACATTTGGGAATATACAATTACCAACCTTATCTCTAGTAGGTAGGATGATGGGAGTTGGGTGATAAATTCCTCTCACCTACCATTAATCATGGTACAAAACCAGTTAGAAAATCTATCACAGGAGCTGCCCTGACTTGGGTCATGACCGTTGAAATTGTGTTGGCATGTTTTTGAGGTAATAAAAAATGTATAATATAACAATAAAATGTAAGCTATAAAATCTATAGACTATAGCATCATTGTTAATCTAGAGGAGTTCAATAAACTCAATGTCCCATTGCATACAAATAGGTAATAAATAAAGTTACTTCGGTTGCAAATGAGAGCATGGAATGGGTTGTGTACAACATAAATAGTATTAATATATGGGCAAGTGATGATTAGTGTGATGAATTTAAGTTGTAGCCAAGTTGTAGGCCACAAACACTGATTGGAGGACATCATCCACACCACTACCACTTAGAATTCATGCTCACCTCTACTTAACAAAGGGGAATGTAAAAGATCAAAACCTTTGTTTACAATGCATGATTATCTTGCTATTGAGATAAACCTAAATAGGTGCTTGAGCTTCCTGTGTAACAAATGACATTTTGTTTTCAACAATCAAAGGAATACGGTTGTTACACCACCCAACGTAAAAAAAAGTTTAGTCACCCTGGTCGCTTGCCAAGCTTTCGAATTTAGATTAGATGTACATCATAGGATAATGAAAATTAATTAATTTTCCTCTAACGTTTTATTTTTTGGTAATGTATCTCATTCTATGAGGTCTAAAATTTGATACACCCTATTTGGTGATATTTTGATCTAAAAACTTCTGATACTATGTGTGTGTTAGACTATTTTGGATGATCAGATCCATTGGATGATATTCTTGTTTTATGTTTATGATGCTTATGGTGATTATAAACATGTTATGTTTTCTTTAGTTTCTATGCTCATATTGATTTGGTTATCATGATAAAAATGGATATTTTTTATGAGATGGAATTGATAAGATGCTAAATTTAAATTTGATGATGATGTGATTTCTTTATAATGCCTTGACTAGACATGAATTGATAGAATATGTTATTGATAGATCAAGAATAATTATGGATATTGAACTTACTGATTTAGGATTTGATTATGTTAATTATATGTATATGGAATTGTTGATTTAATTATTGATAATCTTGCATTGTATATTTTGACATGTGGAAGTTGAGTGTGTAGGTACATGCCATGACCAATGGGATTGGAGCTAACCAAGGGTACCCTATTTTCTTAGCAATGTAAAATTGATTATGGTCCATTTTAAGGGACCATAGTCTTATTGTGTTGTATTTTATTTTGTGATTAAAAGATTCAATGTTTAATCTTGTAATTATGTTTTAAAAGCTAATTAGGCTTTTGATGAGGGTTTTTGGGAAAATTTTGAATTACCTTTATTATATTTGAAATTCAAATTCTTTTGGGGGTTTTTAAAGTATATTTAGTTTTAAATTGGGCTAATTAACTCTTAATTAACACCTAGGATGGTTACATATGGGTTAGGGGTCAATCAAGCACATAACTTTTGAATTTTGCAAGTTGTGACCCTTCTTAATTGGCCATTAAGAAGGGTGACATATTTTAGGATGGGGTTGGAGTGTTGCCCCCAAAATCTCATTTATGAGATTTGAAAGCCTTTGTTGAGTGTTGAACACTCTTTAGCATTTCACCTCCGCAAGAAATCTCACACATGTGTGAACTTTTAGGAAGGTGTGTCCATAGGAATGAATGAAAGAGTGACATGTGTCACTCTCTCCTCCAAGGGTTTCTAACCCTTGACTCCTATTTCAATCCTTTGGAAAGTGAATGGTTTTTTTTGGGCCTTTTTGGTTACATTGCTTGGGAAGGGAAATTTGGCTTAGGCTTTGAGGAGTAAAAGAGTGGAGTTCATCTTCAACCTTCCTCCATTTTTGGCTTGTATTCTAGGTAGGTTTTATTCTACTTATATGCATGTTTCTTCTTTTTATCTGTTTTGTATGGAAGTGTGAAAAGATTGTTTATGTGGATTATTTTATTCATTTTATGTACTTTTGCATTTCCATGTGTTTGGGTTTGGGGTTAATGTGATTTTGACATGTGGAAACCAATATATGTGTTGTTCCCAAGTATGAGATACAAGGTATCCAACTTGGGATAAGGGTGGTGGACATCTAGTAAGATCCCCTATGTGCACCCTTTGTGATGGCCTTTATGTAAGCTAGCTAGTTATGAGTTTATGTAAATGTGCTAAGTGTGAAAGTGTTTCTATTAAATGAAATATGATGTATTCCTTTGTGTTAGTATTATTTGTATGTTAAATGTGTACCCTTAGTGTACGGTTCCCCCCTTATGGGAGTGAGATGTTAGCTAGTGTAAACAAAGGGTTGAGAGGCACATGTTCACCCATCAGGAAATTATGAGCTAAAGGAATTGTCTTTAATCTTGATAAAGGATCTATGTTAAGTCGTTGTAATCATCCCATGGATGTTGACCATAGCGTAGTCCCCCACACATAAGAGCCACACTTGTTTGTTCATAGTACAAACATAATCCATGTTTTTTATAACCCATGGGTAAAGGATGGAATTACATGGGCCACTAGTGATCCATATTTATGTCATCAAGGACCACCAATTATTCATATTCATGTGGTCAAGGACCACTAGTGATGCATACTTATGTGGTCAGGGACCACCAGTTATTCATATTCATGTGGTCAGGGACCACTAGTGATGCATGCTTATGTGGTTAGGACCACTAGTGATGCATGATTATGTGGTTAGGGACCACCAGTTATTGCATGCTATTATACTTATGTGGTTAGAGAACCACCATTCCCCTCCTCCCCTTAGGTGGCTTATCAAGTTACATGGTGCTCATGATATACAAATTTTATTGTTGAAATATGAATTATTCATAATTCTTGATTGATTTTTTATTTTGATATTCGCCAACAATGTGGAATTTTACATTTATTTTATTAGGTTGTTTATTCATTTGAAGGTCATTATGATCGAAATGTTGCAATGCCACTACAATTGATCTTTATTTTGTGTATCTCCTGAATTTATAGTTTCCTCTTTGTGAGTTATATTGAAACTTTGGTTTGAAGATTTCTCCTTGTTTGCAAAATCACTAGCATGTGTGGTGTAATGTGACATCTATAAACTAGTATTTTCTAGGGGGTTCCCTGGCAGGTCGTATAGGGGAGTAGATGCACTAGGGAATTATTTTGAAAGGGATTGTAAATGGGACTGGTATGGGCTATCATTAATCCATTCTTCCCCTTGTTCTATGATTATTCTTATCTATATGGAGTAGTTCATAGAGAAGGACCTTGAGACCATCTTTCCTAATTTTCTATGGTATCCAGGAATATCCATCCTTGTAAACCCCATTGTGTGAGCCTTATGTTGTAGATTATGTGAATGTATGAGGACAAGCACCCCCATTGAGAAGAGCATCCTTGCTATTATTTTGTGTACATGTGAAATAGCAAGTAAATGTGATGTGGCATACCTATGAGCTATGTGTGAGAGTAATAAATGATGCAAGTTAATATTCCTTCAGACATGGTATGAGTGCCATGATTGAGATATGGCATGAGTACCATAATTATAAGGTAAATTGTTCTCTTAAGAACATATTTGGATAAAATGTGAAGTTGATAACTCTTGAGATGTGACTAAACATTTGTGATAAGACAATTTCTAACAGCATGGGTACTACTCATGTGAAAATCCTGAGATATATTAAAAGATGCTTATTTTTTGATATACTCTTATAATTCAGTCAAATATGGTTACATAGGAAATAATTTATAGCTACATGGATAGTGATTTTAACCTTGTAATTGTTTTATATATTGAGATTATATGGGTTAAATGTTTCATTATGAAAGAATTTATTGTAAATGTTGGATGTTAAACTCATGAAAAAGATGTCTCTTTTGTATTCTTTTTTTTATCTACTCTTATTGTCAGTCTTGTGCAATAGTTATTTTCTATTTTGATACCTTGTATAGTTTTTTTGATTAGTTGTCAGTGTCTACACTTCGTAGGCTTCTCTCTAGATTGTTGCTCTATGATTTATGCTATTGTACAAAGTTGTGTGAATTTGTGTAAATATTTCTTTGGTACAATATGAAACAAAAATGCATGTTTCTAATTTAATGTTTTGATTGTATTCATCTTGGAAATAGGATCATTAACACAACTAACCCATTTCTTGAGTGTTACTATAATGCTATTAAGTTCCAACCTGAAACACTTCTAGGAGGAATTCTATACAAGGGGGGGAGGATGTAAGTCCCTCCCTTTATATCAATGTCATAGCCTTTATTCTAAACTTATACTACATTGTTGTGTGGATTAAGGGTGCATCATTTAGATGATACAGGACCTATTGTGTTTGAGTACCACTGTACCTTTTATTCATTTGATTCAAGAGAAGATTAGTTAAATTCTTATGTGAATGCTTCTATTAAGGTATGTGACTAAATCTACATGGATAGATACTATAATTGTCATGCTATACTATGTTGCTAAGGTTCCTAGTAATAAAGCTCCTTTCTTATCATTTGACTCATGTTGATTTTGAATAGGAAGTGTGAAAAGATTGTTTATGTGGATTATTTTATTCATTTTATATGCATTCCATTTGTTTGGGTTTAAGTTAATGTGATTGACATGGAAACTAATATGTCACGTTGTTCCCAAGTGTAAGAGATACAAAGGTGTATCCAACTTCTTGGGATAAAGATGATGGGCGTCTAGTAAGATCCCTATGTGCACCCTTTGTGATGGCCTTTATGTAAGCTAGCTAGTTATGAGTTTATGTAAATGTGCTAAGTGTGAAAGTGTTTCTATTAAATGAAATATGATGTATTCCTTTGTGTTAGTATTATTTGTATGTTAAATGTGTACCCTTAGTGTACGGTTCCCCCCTTATGGGAGTGAGATGTTAGCTAGTGTAAACAAAGGGTTGAGAGGCACATGTTCACCCATCAGGAAATTATGAGCTAAAGGAATTGTCTTTAATCTTGATAAAGGATCTATGTTAAGTCGTTGTAATCATCCCATGGATGTTGACCATAGCGTAGTCCCCCACACATAAGAGCCACACTTGTTTGTTCATAGTACAAACATAATCCATGTTTTTTATAACCCATGGGTAAAGGATGGAATTACATGGGCCACTAGTGATCCATATTTATGTCATCAAGGACCACCAATTATTCATATTCATGTGGTCAAGGACC